>PVLD010002075.1:0-177226 GCA_004027595.1 Dinomys branickii
CTGGCCAGTCTTACTGGGGTGAGATGAAATCTCGATGTTGTTTTTATTTGCATTTCTCGAATGACTAAGGATGTGGAACATTTTCTCATATATTTATTTGCCATTTGTATTTCTTTGTCTGAGAATTGTGTATTCATCTCAGATGCCCATTTCTGGATTGGGTCTTTGAATTTGGACAGGTACATGTTTTTTAATTTAAAGAAGTATTCTTAACTGGAAAAGACAATGTTTAAACAACTTACTTTCAAACTGAAATTAGAAAATCAGACCATTTGAACTAAACCTGGACTTTCTGGAGACAGAAAAGGAATACATAAACAATGAAAGTTAAGCCTCTCATGTTTACAGTGATGGGGGAGGTCTTAGACATAAATTTTTACTTTGCTCAAATATATATTGTGTTAGTCATCTTTCTATTATTAGGACAAAATGCCTGACATGCACCACTTAGTGGAGGAAAGGTTTATTTTAGCTCACAATTTTAGAGATTCCAGTTCATGGTCAGCTGCTTCCATTGCTGTGGGAATGAAGTAAGGTAAAATATCATGACTAAAGGGATAGAGACAACTTGCTTATCTCATGGCACCCAAGAAACAGAGAAAGCAAGAGACTAAGAAAGACTGCACCCTTCAGACGTATGCCCCAGTGACCTACTTCTTCCAGTGAGGCCCCACCTCTTCCTTGCCCATTCAGAAATGAAGGTTAGTGCCATCACAATCCAGTCACCTCTCTGGGCATCTATTAGTCCAGTCAAGTTGACAATCAAAATTAACTATCATGCATATGATTTATAAATGTACACCCATCCACTAATACAATAGGTTTAGAATACATAATTTCTAAACAGCTCAAGAAAGGAAAAAAAATAAAGAAAGCACAAATATTCTCAAACTGTATGACACTGCAGAAAAGGCAAAGCTAGGGAGACAGTAAAAAATAGGTAAATAAATAATCAGTGGTTGCCAGTGGCTGGGGTAAGTAGGGAGAAATGAAAGATGCCTATGCAGAACACAGGATGTTTAAGGTAGTGACAATATTCTGTAAGAGCACAGTGGAGAATATATGACAGTATATGTTTACTCAGCCCCGTAGAACTGTGCCAACACAGAATGAACTTAGTAAACTACAGCCTTCAGTTAATAATAGTGTATCAGTATTTACCAGTTATAACAGATATAGCACACTAACACAAGATGTCAAAATTTGTGAACTCCGTGGGGAGAAGGAAGGTGAAGGAGAACAGATATACAGGAGTGGGTATGTAAGAAAGTGGGTGCATAGGAGTTCTCTGTACTTTTTGCACAGTTCTGCAAATTTTAAAGTGTGCTCAGAAGTAAGGTCTGCTATCAGAAAGAAAGAAAATAAGGAAGAAATAAAGACTTACTATCCCAGGAAGAGTGAAAGTGAAAAAAACCAAGCAATATAAATACAAAACAAGAGGTGTAAAATAGATGACAGAAATAAGACCAAATCACATCAGCAGCCAAAACAAATATAAATCCGTCAAAATCCTATATTAAAAGATAAAGTAAAATCTAGCTATGTTTATAAGAGATGCTTCAGTAAAATGAGAGATATTAATATAAGGAAGTAGATAAAATATAAACAAATGCAGAAAGAAAGCGGAAGTGATTATATGAATATCAAAGTACACTTCAAGTAAAAAAATAGTGTTTTTAAAGGGTTAGTTATTGTTAAGAGTTCCAGTCCATATAAGTAGCAAAAGAATAAACTTTGTACCTAGTGACATTGCATTTAATTGAAAAACTGGTAGAATGCAAGACTGTGACATATCCAACATCACATTTAGAGAGTTTAGCCTGCTTCTTTCAACATCTGAATCATCATTTAGAGAACAAACACATACATAACAAAATAGAAAATATGAGACTGCGGTCCTCTGCAGTCCTTTCCTGATCAGGAAATACTGCTGGGCAAAAGTGAACCCAAACTTGAGGCTCAAATTCTGGATTCTTTCCTATTTCCTCACCATTGTCTCAGCTTGCAAAGTTTTAAGAAAAGAATTTCTATTATTTTACACAGATTTTTCTGGGGTTTTTTTTCCTTCTCTCTCTCTCTCTCTCTCTCTCTCTCTCTCTCTCTCTCTCTCTCTCTCTCTCTCTCTCTCTCTCTCTCTCTCTCTCTCTCTCTCTCTCTCCCTCTCCCTCTCCTTCCTTCCTTCCTTCCTTCCTTCCTTCCTTCCTTCCTTCAGAAAGAGTAGTCTGAATGACCTTATCTAAAATACCTGTGAGAAAAAGTAGTCTGAATGACCTTATCTAAAATACCTGTGAGAAAAAGTCTTATTCATCCTTCAACATTTTCCTGGAAGTTCTGACTAATGAACTAAGACAAAAAAATACATATAATGAAAATATAATTTTTGAAAATCCAAAATTTCACTATGAAACACAAAAAGTACATAAATATGACACAAGAAAAAAATTTCTATTTTGCTTATTTTTTATTAAAAATTAAATTATCTGAAAATTTAGAACAAAGAACTACAACTATTTAGTGTTGCAGAGAAATTGTTATAGATATGATTAAAATCCAGAGTCAGCTGACTGTAATTATGGAAGATTATCCTTGATAATAGGGTAGGCTCCATTCAATATGTTGAAAGGCCTATAGAGTTGAACTGAGGCTTCCAGGGAGAAGAGAGAATTTAACCTGTGAATACTAGCTCAGAGCCACTCCCCAGTGTTCAAATCTACCCTTATTGGTGGCCATGCAGGTCTAGACTGGATGGATATGGTGTCTGGGACAGGCCTGGCTAATCCAGACTGAGTGCCCTGTGTATCTAGAGTCAGCTAGGCTCTTGGAGCTGACTTGTTTTAAATGGCCTCACTCAGGTATCTCATGATTGCCCAAGGGAAACAGGAGACATGACCATCTATCTCTTATCTTCCAAGAACCAAACATGAGATCATTTGTATGGTGGCAAACAGGAAAACCCCAGCTCACGAGCATTTTTCAAGTGTCTGCATCATGCTGGCTACTGTCCTATGGGTCAAAACAGTTATATGCCCAAGCTCAGTGAATGCTATAGTTTGACATGGTTTGGATATGTCACTACAGGCTTCCTATGTAGAAATTTAATTCCTTTTGTGAGGTATGAAAAAAGTGGCAACTAGTCAAATTTTATCTCTTCAATTGAATTAGAATGTCCCTGTGCTTTGGAACTTCGTTTTAGTTTTATTTATATGATTAACTATAATACTGGAAACCAAGTAAATGTAAGTGTTTATTTTCCACAAGATCAAGACCAAAAAGTGTGCTTTCTCTCAGATTGTGAAAATCAGTAAATAAGGTTTTATGAGATAACTGATTAGACTGGAAAATATTTTCCTAAGTTTACATAAAAATCTGAGGACTTTGTAATACAATCCCTTTAACCTACCTTAAGAATGCTACATGACATAATTTGAAGCTAAAAAAAAAGACCAAAAAAAAGTCATTAAAGATTAAAAAGAAGTCATTGAAGAACAATGAAAAGAACTGGCTTTAACACTGGACAGTTCTGAATTCAAATCTAGTATCCCATGCTTTTTTTTCTCCTAAGCCTATGGAGTCCTTATCTATGAAACACAATCATTTAAGACAACTAAAGAAAACTCCAGGACTCAGCCACAAGCCCCACTGAAGGAATCCTGGTGACTGACCCCTCCCGCTATATTGCTGGACCTGGCAACCAGATGGAAAAGAATCTAGGATTCAGCAACTAGCCCACTGGTAGAATCCAGGTGACTGACCCCTCCTACCACCACTATGGGCTCCGGCAACCAGGGAAACACCAGGCACATGGTAGGACCCTGACTAAGGCACACACAACGGACAGGTGATACTAGCAGGATGGAAAAGTCAGAAATACCAGCTAACAGGTAGTAAGTTAGGTGAACCAGCATTGTGCCTAGGGACAAAAACACGTGGAATAGAATGGAATAGAAGCAGGTAGATGGGGCTACCCCCTTTTTTTCTTTCTTTAAAATTTTATTTTATTTTACATTGTTTTATTTTTGTTTTATCTTTCCTTTTTCTTTTTTCTTAATTTTTTTTCCTTTTTTCTTTTTTTCTCTCTTTTCTAAACAGCTGGGGAGAACTCCAGCCACAGAACACTAATCCCATCCCCTCAAACTAGAGACCAAATTCAGAAAACCCCTTGATTACCCCTTTATTCTTTCCTTTCTACTCTCTTCTCTAGTTTCCAAACCCTTTTGTGATCATCCTTTGTCCACCAGTCTTCCTTCTACTTCCTTTCCCATTATCTTTGTTTTATGCACTATCTTCCCTAAATTTCCCCACCACAGTCTAAAACCATTCTACCAAGGGGAAACACAAACTCCTTATGTGTGATTGGTTCTGTTATATAACTATACAGACTTTGCTCCTATGATCTAAAGTACAAAAATCAATAGTTACCACAGTTTGTCAGTTTCTAAACTGTGCTTGTTATTTCTAATTATACTACTTTAGCTAGAATGTCATAACTGTTGCAACAAGTTTTTCTCAATTTCTATAAAGGTACTGGGACACTCTGGTATAATATGCTCAACATAGTCCAACTCCAAAGGACTGGCAATTGAGACAAACAGATACCAACATCCCACTCTTAATTAATTGGAAAGGTAGGATATTAAAACAGACACAAACCAAGAATCTCCTACACACAGAAGACATCCCTGTAGAACACACTTTTCCTAGAGAGGCCTGAAATTTCTAAAATAATATCAACTGAAGTAAAGGTACAAATATATGAGGCTATAGAGGAAATTAGATCAGAAATAATCTCTCAGGTTAAAAAATAAAAAGAAATGGCAACCACAATGAAGGTTTTTCAGAATATTTAAAGAAGACATAGATTTTTTTAAAGACCATAGGAAAATGATGGAAACCTTGAATGAACAATATAGAAAAGAAATAGAATGCATGAAGCAGATTCAAAGAGATGCTATGAAATTAAAAATTCCATTGAAAGCTGACAACCACTGGAATAAAACTGAAGATAGACTTTCAGACCTTGAAGACAGGATCAAGGCAGGCTAGCAATCACAAAAGGAAAGATCTCTGTAAAAACACGAGGGACAAAGAAGTAGCAGTTCAACAGCTGCAAAATGATGCAAAGAAAAACAGTGTAAGGCTGATGTGTCAATGAAAAAGCAGGAGTCCAACAAATAACATAGAAAGACTATTCGCAGAAGTAACAGCAGAAATGTTCCCAAGCATGGGAACAGAATCTGACACTTAGTATATGAGGTATATAGAACTCCAATCATCCATGACAAAAATAAATCTACACCGAGACATATAATAATCAAGATCCCAGAAATTCGGCACAAAAACAGAATATTAAACACTGTTAGAGAAAACAAAACAGACCACCTACAAAGGAAAGTCCATTAGAATCACAACCAAAACCTCAAGTCAAGAGGAACTTGAAATATTTCAAGTTCTGAAAAAAAACAATTTGCAAACCAGATTGATATACCCTAGAAAACTATTTTTCAAAATTAATGGAAAAATAAGATACTCCCATGAAAAAGAACAACTGAAGAAATTCATGACCACTAAACCAACCCTATTAAGAGTACTGAAAACGTATTCTGCATAGAGATAAAAATGACCACAATTACAACAACATCAGAAAGAAACCACCTAGGAGGGCAAGCAATTAAATAGAGGGGGAAATGAGGGAACCAACAGCAGGAAAATAACATAACAAAGAGAAACCAATACATATCAGCTATAACCATCAATGTAAATGGCCTCAATTCACCAATCAAAAGAAACAGAGTGACAGAATACATCAAGAAACGAGGTTCAACAATGTGTTGTCTACAAGAAACACATTTAATTCAAAAGGAAACTCATAAACTGAAAGTCAAAGGATAGAAAATAATACTCCATGCAACAGGAACCCAGCAAAATCAGGGATAGCTATTCTGTTTGCAGACAATGTGAAATTCAAACCAAGAGTGATCAAAAGAGATAAAAAAGGTTACTACATACTTGTTAGGGGAAAACTGCAAAAGTAAAAGATAACAATCATAAATATATATGCACCAAGTACAGACATACATAAACATACAAGACAATATTAATAGACATGAAAAATCAAATAAGCAATAACACAACTGCAACAGGAGACTTTAATTCCCCATTGTCACAAAGAGATAGATCAACTAGACAAAAAATCAGCAAACAATAACAGAACTAAATCAAACCTGTGAACAAATGGGCTTAGTAGACATTTACACAGTGTAAAATCCACCCAACATCAGAATATACATTCTTCTCAGCTGCACACAGGATGTTCTCTAAAACAGACCATACATTAGCCCATACAACATGCTTAAGTAAATGCAAAGGAATTTAAATTATGCCATGCATACTATCTGAGAGTAGTGCAATGAAATTGGAAATTAATAGCAAAAGAAATTGCACATACTCCATAAACACATGGAAATTAAATAACACCCTCCTGAACAGGTCAAATTAAAGAAAAAAATGAAACAATATCTACAATCAAATGAGAATGCAAATACAACATACCAGAACCTGTGGGATGTGATGAAAGCAATCCTAAGAAATTTATAGTGGTAAATGCTTACATCAGGAAAACATAACAAGAACAAAAAAAAAATTTTATATCTCAAGCTTCTAGAAAAAGGAGAACAAATCAAGCCTATGCAAAGGAGGAAATTACAAAGATCAAAGCAGAAAGCAATGCAAAGGAGACTAAGAAAATAAAACAAAGAATTAATGAATCAAAGAGTTGGTTCTTTGAAACAAGAAATAAGACTGGTAAACCCCTAGCCAACCTTATCTGAAAAGGAAAGAAAAAAACTCAAATTTCAGAAATGGACAGATTTCTAGAAATGTATGAATTACCAAAGTTGAATCAAGAAGATATAAAAATTCTGAATAACCCAGTGTCAGTTAATGAAATTGAAAACATAATTAAAAACTTACCAACAAAGAAAACCCCAGGTCCTAATGGACTCATTGCTGAATTATATAGGAAATTTAGAGAAGATATAATAGCAATACTCCTCAACTTCTTTAATAAAATTAAGGAGCAGCAATTTTTCCTTATTCATGGAGGCAAGTATTACCTTGATACCAAAACCAGAGGAAGACCCAAGGAAAAAGAACTACAGACCAATTTTCTTAATGGTCATAGATGCAAAAATCCTCAGTTAAATACTAGCAAACAGAATGCAGAAAATCACCAAGAAGGTTATACACCATCACCAAGGGGAAAAAAATCAGGAACAAGACAAGGATATCCACTTTCACCACTCCTATTCAATAGAGTTCTGGAAAGATTAGTCAGAGAAGTGAGATGAAAGAGAAATAAAAGGAATAAGGATTGGAAAGGAAGAATTTAAATTATTATTCACAGATGACATGATACTCTACATACAAGTCCCAAAAAACTCCACCAAAAGACTTCTAGATTTAATAGCCAAATTCAGTTAGCATAGCTGGATATAAAGTCACCACTCAAAAATCAACAATATTTCTGTACACAATAAACTCACTGAGAGAGAAATTACAGAAACAACACCCTTCATAATAGCATCCAAAAAAATGAAATATTTAGGAATCACTCTAACAAAGGCAGTAGTTGACCTATACATTGAAAACTACAGTATTCTGAAAAAGGAGATCAAAGAGGATTTCAGAAAATGGAAAGATATCCCTCGGTCATGGATAGAAAGAACCAACATTGTGAAAATGGCCATACTCCCAAAACAGTGATACAGATTTAATGAAATACTGATCAAAATACCATTAGCATACCTCACAGACCTAGAGAAAACATTCCTAAAATTCATTTGGAATGAGAAGTGACCTAAAATAGAAAGTGCAGTACTGGGCAATAAAGGCAAGGCAGGAGACATCACAGTTCCTGACTTAAAATTATACTACATGGCTACTGTGATAAAATCAGCATGGTAATGGCAAAAAACAGACCGAGGATCAATGGAACAAATTAGAAGATAGACACACAGCTCTAAATACATTCAGGCACCTTATCTTTGACAAAAGGGCCAAACATGTTCGCTGGAAGAAAGATAGCCTCTTTGAAAACGGTGCTGGAAGAACTGGCTTTCCACATGCCAATGACCAAAAGTATACTAATGTCTATCACAATGCACTAAATTAAAGTGAAAATGGATCAAAGATCTAAACACTAAAACAGAAATACTAACTATACTGAAAGAGAAAGTTGGTAGAAATCTTGAATACATAATAGTAGGCAGAGAGTTCATGAACAAAGCCCAAACTGCACAGGAAGTGCTTCAGAGAATCAACAACAGGGATCTGATATGTCAAAAAGTTTTTACACATCAAAAGAAAACACCAATAGAGTGAAAAGACAACCCACAGAGTGTGAAAAAATTTTAACCAACTGTCCCTCAGACAAAGGACTTCTATCTAAAATATATAAAGAATTTAAAAAATCAGGCCCCCCAAATTGAAAGACTAAATCCAAAAATGGGCATCTGATATGAATACACAGTTCTCAGATGTAGGAATACAAATGACAGATAAATATATGCAAACATGTTCAACATCATTAGTCATTTTAGAAATGCAAATTAAAACAATATTAAGATTCCATCTGACCTCAGAAAGAATGACTATCGTCAAGAAATCAACCAATAACCAATGCTGATGGGGCTGAGGAATGCTTCTCTACTGTTGGTGGTACAACCACTGTGGACATCAGTCTGGAGATGCCTTAAAAAACTAAGATTGACTTCCAGGAAGATGGTGACTGGGTAAGCAGCAAAGAAAGATTATCTTGGAGGATCACCACCCAGACACTGGATTATAGCAACATCAAAAGGACAAGAAGGAGAGAAGTGGATCCCCTGGCCCCAGGAAAGTATTGAAATAAGAGTTGAGGCCATCAGAAAGAGCAAACTGGACCCCTCCCAGAGAAGTGGCTTGGGCGGCTGCCATGGCATATTTGGATCCACAGGCTGGACCAAAACCAGAACGGAGGGGGAGGCCAGAGAGGGAGGAACGGCCGCGAGAAGTGCTGTGGAGACCTGAGTGCTGACTCCAAGAGCAGAGCAAGCGGTGGCAGAATGGTCACAGCCTTTTCCACCGGCCACGCCAGCCTAGCCGCATTTGGATCTGCCTCTGCCTGGCACCAGCCCACCCCATGTGCCTTGCCCACCGTGGTTGCCCCCCCTTGCCCTTCGCTAGTTCCTTCAGTGCATCTAGATGTCCAGAGGCTCCATGGCACCTCCCACTTCAGACTGGAGCCCGTGCCTTGCTCACCAATGCAAGCTGAGAACTGGAGCCCAGCAACATGGAGCTGAACTTGGGTGATGGGAGTCGCAAGGCACAGAGACACTGCCAGGTGGGTGCAGAGCCAACACCAGGGTGGTTCTACTGCAGCTTGCAGAGCCACTGGGTGCACATGAAACCAATGCCAGGCATGGTCCCACCTCAGTGCATGGAGCTGTTGCCCGGGCATGCACAGAGATGCCCTGGGCCCCACCCCAGGATCCCTCTCCCTGGGGCACCACCCCCAATGCCGGCCCTCCAAGATCCTAGGTACACAACCTGGAAGAGGAGCAACAGCCACAGGTCAGCAAGAGTGGCCAGGTCAATGACAAGATATACGCAAAACAGCAGTCCTAGAGATCAAGAGATGACAACATACTCTATCTAAACTCTTCCAATTGTCTCCCAAAACTAATAACTAACCTTAGTACACACCCTGAACTACCTCAGTGAGCATAAGTGGGGGAGACCTCACACCACTTACACCCAGCATCAAAAGATTCAAAATGAGAATTCAAACCCTCATGAGGAGCAAACAAGACTCCTTCCTGGAAAACAGCTCAGGCAACTGCCATGGCGCAGTTAGAGGAAGAGGAGGAGGAGAAGCAGGGAGTCAGCACTCCATACACACCCTCGGACCACTCCCTCATTCCTACACTCACAGCTTCAGCTTCGGAAGCCCGTGCTCACAGAAGCCTCCTGACTCAGCAAGAGGAGAGCGAAGTTCCAAGAACTGGGCCAAAACTGGAGCAGAAAAAGCCCAGCCTGGAAGTCGACCAGGAAAACAGCAGAGAAGGATCCTCCCACAGGATCGCCACCCAGACACTGGACTATAACAACACAAGAACGACAAGAGGGAGAGAGGTGGGTCCCCTGCTTCCAGGAAGGTTTAGAAATGAGAATCAAGTCAGGGGCTCACTGAAGGCTACATGGGGACCCTGAGGACTTGGACTAGGTCCCCAGGAGTGCCTTGTTGGGTCAGAGCCTGGAGGTCTGCAGGGGTGATCCCGTGGACTCGACCAGGCCTGCAGGAGTGCCTCATAGGGGCAGGGCAGAGACTGGCAGTCCTTGGGAGCAACCCTGAGGACTCAACTGGGCCCCTCTGAGCACCTTGCTGGGGTGGAACCCAGTGGTACTCAGAGGCAACCCTGAGAACTCAATCAGGCCCTCGGGAGCGAGCACCTTGTTGGGGCAGAGCCCGACAATCCATGGGGGCAACCCCACGGACCAAACTGGGCCCTCAGGAGGCCTCACAGGGGTGGAGCCTAGCCGTCTGTGGGGTCGACCCCCCAGACTTGATTGGACCCCAGGGAGTGCTTCACTGAGGTAGGGCCCAGTGGTCCTCAGGGGAAAACTCATAGACTGGACCAGAGCCCCAGGGCCTCAAGGGTTTATCAATCAGGTATGACCATAGTGTGTTTGGTTCCCTGCATATGTACCATCTTTGAGGATGGTGCTTTTCCACCTAGTGCCATTGTAATTTGAGTGCACCCATGTTTGTTACAGGGTAATTTGAAGCAGCCATGTGCCCTCCCAACGTGAGAGCCCAAGGGAGTAAATAAACCAGAAAGTACAGTTATTGTCAGAGGGAAGACGATTGATTGGGTGGGAGAACAAGGGAGATGATGGTGGATAAAACTGTTTGATTAATTGAACGTGCCATTGTCCCGACCCGCGGGTAGTCAACGAAGGCTCTAGAGAAGGGGAGTGGGATGAAGGGAGACAAGCGACACGAGAAATGGAGGCAAGACAAAATTCTGATCAAGCCTCGTTTATTGAGCAGAAGTCTCGGGTTTATATACAGTGGAGGAATGGGGATTGACGTCAATAGGTAACCAGGCAACAGAGGGAGGTCCAGACATCACGGCGAGGGTGGTCAGAGCATCAGGCGATATTACATCATTACAGGAAGTTGACCATATATAGAAGTCTATTACATAATTACAGGAAGTTGACCATATATGGAAGTCTATTACATAATTACAGGAAGTTGACCATACATGGAAACTACAGGGAACCGACCATATATGGAAACTGAAACTAAATTCTCAAGATGGCTGGTAGTTTACAAAATGGATGCAGACCGCAGGTCTCTCAGCAGTCTCCCACATGCCATCATTTGTATAACTGAGTAACAACAGTGAAGATGTCATTTTGTAATACAACAGCCATTTTTAATTCCCCCATATTTGCTCTAAAATTCTGTTTCCTTTATCATTTTTGTGTTATACTGATTTATAACTGAGTAAGAAATGCAAAGATGACATTGTGTAATACAACAGCCATTGTTAATCCCCTACTATCTTCTCTATAATTGTGTATTTCCTTCATTGTCTTTGAGTTAACTGATTAACAAATATGAAGATGATATGATATAAAATAGCATTCGTTGTCAATCCCCTACTATCTTCCCCATAACTTGTGTGTTTCCTTATTGTTTTTGTGTTATTCAAATTTATATTCTTTTATCTTTAAAATAAAAAAACACTAGGATTAGAGGTCCCATTCAACCTAGTTATTTCTCTTTTGGGTATTTTCCCAGAAGAAATGAAAACACCATACCATAGCAATAGATGTGCACCCATGTTTATAGCAGTGCAATTTGTAATAGCTAAATCTTGGAAACAACCCAAATGCCCATCAACCAAGGAATAGATAAAAAAGATATGGCCTTTTTATACAATGGAATACTACTCAGCTATAAATAAGGATGAACCTATAAGGCTTTTATAGGTAAATGGATGCAACTTCAAACCATACTCATAAGTGAAATAAATCAGACTCACATGTATAAACATCTTATTATCTCCTTAGTATAAGAAACTGAAAGCATAAATAAGATCCAAAATATACAATAGATATTGTGAAATGGGAGCTCAAAAGGTAAGAACAACTAGGATGGGGGAAAGGAGAAAAGAAGGAAGGGAAAAGAAATATATATATACATATATACACACACACATAATAGCTAAGATAATTATACTACTAATTTCTATTAGTGTATTGACAAGAAAGAGTTGTGCTTATATTGTTTGATCAATTTTTCATGTCTATATCTTATAATCTGAGCAACTACTTTGAAGATAAGAATATATAATGTATTAACCGTCGTTAATCTCCTATTACCTTGCTTTGAAATTCTGTATCATTGTTTTTATTGCTTTTTCTCTTTAAAATAAAAATGTTAAAATATGTTGTTCAAATTTTATATTTAACATTTTTCCCTTACAATTTATTGCATAAGCAGGGGCTGGGGGTATAGCTCAGTGGCATAAGCGCTTGCCTGGCAAGTGCAAGGTCCTGAGTTCGATCCCTGGTACCGGAAAAAAAAAAAAAACAATATTGCATAAGCAGCTGAAAGTCTGAGAAAAATTCAAGTTCTATCAGACAGGAAACCAAAAGATGAACTTTCCAAGAAAAGCCAAGATTCCTTCTAAGCAAATACTAATACTAACCTGAGGTGAGTGAAAGAAGTCCTGACAGGGGACTCCAAGCTGCTCTGTGGTCCCTGCTTATTACCACTGAATCCTCACAGAGGCACCTAAGCTGTTTTGGCCCCAGAAACAATCCCGTTTCAAGTGAGAGGAGAACCATGAATGTGAGACCCACAGCATCTACACGAAGGTGCATCTGTGAAAACGCCACGGCTTAAAGGGTTCTTTGAAGATGCATGGTATCTTCCTCAGGCTTCTAGGAACATAATGATGTTAGTTATGAAACTAGACGGATGAGAAAAAGATCTAAGAGGGAATAAAGGCAAGTTAAGAATAACTTAAAGTAAGGGGCAAAACAAATTAGGGCAAAGTGGACCAGGGTTCTTGAAGTAAAGGAGGGGAACCAAACATCACGAAAGGAAAAGTAATTTAAGATTTCAGGAAAGTAAGCAAGAATAAATTTTCTGAAGAGCCAGATTACCAAAAGCAAAGATTCACTTCAATTAGTATCAACTACGAGTATGTGTCTCACAATGGACAGTGGTGAACTTCTTGTGCCTTGCATGATTTGCATCCTTCAATCCTA
The DNA here is from genome assembly GCA_004027595.1 of Dinomys branickii. Lineage (NCBI taxonomy): Eukaryota > Metazoa > Chordata > Mammalia > Rodentia > Dinomyidae > Dinomys > Dinomys branickii. Next base: position 13,327 of record PVLD010002075.1, read on the forward strand.
CTGCAAACGCAGGAAAAAGGAAACCCTGTGGGAATAGAAAGTACTGCATCAAGGAGAATTTCTCCTCACGAGGAGAGTGGACTTGGGAAACTCGCCTCTTCAGGATGCAGAGGTGGAGCCCCGTTGCCAGGGAGACAAAGTGGTATCAAGGAAGAGCCCTCCTAAGCAGCCTGCATAAATGCCTCTTCTGATGAGGCACTGCAGGCACCAGCAATTCCAGCCCGGCAACCTGCGTATCAATTATTTGGATTGAGGGGTCTTCATAGCAGCTGTTTAACTGTCTAGTCCCTCTTGCATACACTTAAGCACCTGTCAGCTATAGTCAGGGGAAATCTTTAATGCTCTCGGTTTCCATGGGGAGGGATTTTTGTCAAGCTTCTCTCCACCACTTACTCTGCCCCCGGAGAGCTGGAAAGATTCAACTGGTTGTTACACTTGCAAAGTACATATAACTGCCTCTATTTTAGCTTCGTTCCTTTCTTTATCTCAGAGGGAACTTACCCTTTGAGAATTTCTTTCCCCTCTTCTCTTTCTTCCCTTGTATTTACTCTAGCAGAACTCACTAGTAGAGAGGAGAGCCTGGTCTGTATTTACCAAACGGGGCTTGGTAAATCAGGTTTATCCTCGGGTTTGGTTAGGACAACCACTAGGTTTCCCATTAGCCCCAGTCCAACATCTTCACCTCTATTTTCTCATAAGCAGGTAAGCAGGTGATAATTTTTAAGACCTTACTTTAAACAAAAATATCAAATTATTGACACATTGGGTGGAGAGAAGAGATGCAATGAATTGAAATGCTTCAGATATCTACCAAAGGTGCTCAAATATAAATTTATTTAACCCTAGTCCAAATACCATATGATTCAAAGGGTCTTAACACGATCTCTTTGAGACCTATGAACCCTTTGGAAAAGTACAGAAATCTCTGCAAGTAAGTGCATTTTTCTGTACCTGAAAAATGTTTTAAAAAACCCATTTATTATTAACCAAAAAAAATGAATTGGAGGTATTTTCAGCAAGCTTGCAATTTTAGATTATTCTCAGGGCTTCAAAGATCCAAATATATGTAAAATTTTTAAATTTAAGCTGGGGGTGCTGGTGCATGCCTGTAATCCTAGCACTTGGGAGGCTGAGTCAGGCCTCACTGTGAGTTTTAGGGCAGCCTAGGCTACAAAGTGAGCTCAAGGCCAGACTGAACTACATAGTGAAACCCTGTTTCAAAAAGACAAAAAATAAAAAATAAAAACATAAAAATTTACTTTATTGCCCTATTTATGAATATAATGCTTAACTAAATGCTGAATGAAAGCTTCTTTCTTATATCCAAGCTATAGCAGTCAGTTTGTTCGGTTTTACTTTTCAGTGATGGCTCTTTGGCTAGTTCATTACTATTCTCAGGGTAAATAAAATAAGGAATTTTTCCTTGAGACTTAGGAGTTTGTTGGATTTTGTTTGTTTGTATTATAAGGAAAGGTCAAATCATGAATGGCTGGCTGCAAACTGAACATTTAACCATACAGACCTGGAGAATAAAATATTCCTCATCTTTGAACAGAATTAGCACAGAGCCTTTCTCCTATAAATATGTACTTAAAACTCAGGTAAAATATAAGTGTGTGTGTGTGTGTGTGTGTGTGTGTGTGTGTGTAAAAGTGCAAAAATAGTTTCAAAGGAGACCTGTAAAATATTGCAGACTTTCACTACTGGCAAGCCTAGATTTCACATTGGGGAAATTAATATAGAAAGTTATCCTTAACCCAGACACTTGGGAGGCTGACGCAGGAGGATCACAGGAGCCCAGGAATTTAATACCAACTTGGTCAACATAGGGAAGTCCAGACTCAAACAGTTTTCCCAAACCAGTGACAATTCAAGCACACCCATTAGAATAAAACATTCCTTTACCCATCAAACCCACATAAAAAACAAAACTTTCTTTAAAATGATCCAAACATGAAAAAAATCATACACTACACGAAGTATCAATCCACCTTGGTAAAGAGACAGGAGATATAACCAACAGGAAGATCAATACCTCCAAGAACCCAAAATATTAGAATAACCTAGGAAACACTATAAGATCTTAGTCATTTTCCTCACTGCAGACACAAAATACCTGACACTCACAACTTAGGAGGAGAAGTGTGTTTGGGTTCATATTTCAGTCCATGGTCACCCTCCAAAGAAGAAAGAGCGTGGCAGAGGGCCATGGCTGAGGGGAGCTGCTCATGCCATGGTCCCCAGGAAGCAGAGAGTGAAGGGAAGAGCCCAGGAGGGATGTACACGCTTCCAGCTCATGCCCCAGAGACCCACTGTCCCCCTCAAAGTCTACCTCCTAGAAGCAAAATTTAGCTATAAATGCATCAGTGGACTAATCCACTTACGAATATAGAGCCCCCATGATCCGAGCACCTCCCGAAGGGTTTGGCGACACATCTAGATATAAACCATAACACAATCAGTGTGTTTGGAATTATTCAAGGGAGGGTAATAATAGCAAACATTTATCTAGTGCTTGATTTAAAAAATATAATCACTACGTGGGTGGTACTGATTGCCTTCACCCTGGCTAAAGCCACTTTGAATGCCATCCGTGAAGCATATTTTTTTTTTTACTCTCATCTCTAGGAAGAAATTCAGTCTCCCAATCAGGAATTCCCTGATCGTCTTAATGATCTGGGAACAGCCAGGATGTCATTGCAGAGCCAACACTGTGGCTACCCCAGCGTTTTTGAAAGTGCACATTAGCCACATAGGGCAGTGGGTTTCATTCTGGCATATTGTACATGCACACAACGTTCTTTGATCATCCCCTCCTCTCCCACTTCAACCCACCCCCTTCCTTTTCTTTAATAGTCTCCTTTTTACTTTCATGTAATCTCTCTTTTAATATCATTTTTTCTAGAGTTCTCCTATGAGAGAAAATGTGCAGCATTTGACATGCTGACGCTGGCTTATTGCACTTCATACAATGGTCTCCCATTCCATCCATTTCCCTGAAAATGACATACCATAGCATTTAATGATTTAAACCTCAGCAGGAGAAAGCTAGATATACTAGGTATGCGTTAAACAACACAGGCTTTAAGCCCACCCCCGAAAGTAGAAAAGACAAATTAAAAACAATGCTAAAAAAAATTATCAAGGAGATAAAACAATTCTGACCCTGTGTACATCTAAGATATTCCTTCAAATTTTTCCAAACAAAAATCAACAGAATTACAAAAAGAATTTGACCAATCTGCATCTCAGAATTTTAACACACCTCTCTCAACAACAAAGCAAGCAAAGAAAAGTGATATTCATATATAAGAATCAAAAAACACGAATTGAACAACTCCCAGATGACCCTCTATGTAGAATAAGTTCTCTTATTGTCTCATGGAGAACTTTCCTGAGAGAGAGCTGAGTAACTACGGGGCTCCATAGTGACCAGCCAAAGGAGACCACCTTTCCTCTGTGCTTGAGACAAAGCAAGGACTAGAAACCTGCTAAAGGTTTAAGGTTCAACCTTAAAAAGCCCAAAGCCTACTTTCATCCTGTAATGAAAGTGCAGTAACCTCAGCGTTGGCGAAGGGTAGTCTCCCAGACACCAGAGAACTAAGATTCCAGATGCTCCCCAGAGGATGGCAAGTACCAGTGAGGGCAATGTGCTTGACGGTCCTGGCCTGTAGATGTTTCTCATTACAGAGGTCATCTTGGGAGATTTGAGCAGTCAAGCCAGGCTGTTGTTGGTCACCTGGGTACAGTGAATACTTCTGGCAAAGAAGAGTTTAGAACTTCCACAGATCCAGTGAAAGGGTCCCTTCCCATTTCTTTTCTCTAATCAGCACTTCAGGGAACAACAGGTTCTCACATGGTGGAAACTTTGGTACTCAACACACCATGACCTTCATCCTTCCTTGATCATCCTGACCAACCTGTTTACTATAGTTTGAATCTTAACCATCTCCTGCAGGTGCATGTGGGAAAGGTTTGGTCCCTAGCCCACAGTGCTGCTGGGAGAGGTCAACCTTTAAGACTTAAGGCCTTCTGGCAGGAAGGTAGGCCTTTGGGAACATGACACTGTAGGGGACGTCGTTGGGACTCTGCCCCGTCCTTTGTTTCTTTGCTTCCCAGCCTCCAGGAAGTAAGCAGGCCTCCTCCACCATGAACTCCTGCCCTGGTATACAGATCCAGAAACAGGCTCAAGGCCACAGAGCCAAGCTGCCACAGACTAAAATATCTAAAGCTATAAACCAAAATAAACTTTTCTTCTTTATACATTGATTTTTCTCAGGTATTTAGTCTCAGTGATGGAAAGCTAACACACACCCAGCGTACCTCGCTTTATAGTCAGGAAGGTGCTGCTTGACGCCTTTGACAGCAGCCTCTAAAGGTACACCAATGCTAGTAACTCAGTGTGTTGAGTCTGTTGTTAAGGATTCCGATGATAAAGGGCGGTGTGGTAGGTTTTCAGACAGGGGGAAGGGAGGAATTTAGCTTGGAGACTCCACCCCTACACAGATAAAGCCCTAAAAGTCCAAACAGTGAGGCTCCACCTCTCAGCGAGGCAGTGAGCCGCTCCACCCACCTAGACTGAAACTCCAGATGCTCAAAGCCACTTCCTCTTGTCACACTGCTGCCTTTTCCTGTTTTTCCAGTCCAGCTAATCCTGATATGAGTTTTGGAAACCAGTCTCCAGCCTCAAGAATGCAAACCTTTTAAGTAATTAAGGACGCTGTGTGTAAGGTGCTGAGAAAAGGCACAGATCCCCATGTGTAAAACAAAGAGATGTGAACTCCAGCTGTCAAGATTAATATCCTGCTTCATCTTGCATTTATATGGAAAATTCATCAAAATTAGACCTATTTTGTGCAGAGCTTATTGTTATATTTTTGCTTTCTTTTTTAATTTTAACACTTCAACAAAAGATAATACTTAAAAAAAAAAAAAGGATCAGTCACTAAACCAATCCAGAGCTGACATATTTTGTCAGGGTCTTAAAATATGTTTATTTATAATTTCATTAACAGTAGAAATAAAATTTCTTTTGTAAGAACCAATCCATTTATTTCTTCCTGTAAAGAGCTAGATGAGGAATATTTGTTACAGCAGATGGTTTGTTCTGCTATATATTTATTTATCATATGTTCATTTCTGTTATTTGTTCTTTTCATGCTCTACAGCAGACTGGCAAACTGTCTATAAAGGGCCAGATAGTGAATATCTTCAACTTTATAGGCCACAGACTCTGCTACAATTACTAGCTCTGCCACTGCAGGTAGAAAGCAGCTATGGATGGTTGAAAGCCAGGGAGCGTCTCCAGATTTGTTCTCTCTCTCATACATATGAGAAAGAGAGCAGTGACTGGGAGTCCTGCTCCAGGTCAGAATGTGTGTGACCTTTCAGTCTTGACCTTAGGCCACGACAAGGTTTTTCCCAGCAGGCCTCAAGGGAAGGATACTTCCCCACCCGAGACTCTTCCACAGCCAGTGCAATGGCTGGGGTCAGGCGGTCAAGTCGGGGTTGACACAGCGCTTGCCGCTCCAGGCCAGCCCTGCATATCCTCAGTCTGCATTCTGGGCTACTCGGTGGGAGCCCTCCTTCTCAGGAGGCTTTGGCTCAGGCTCTGAGTCAGCGCTTTTCCCTCTCCCTTCTCCCGGCCCGACTGGGTCTACAAAAGTCGTTTTATTTCCACCGGTCCGCAGCTATGCATTGCTTGCATCTGTGCTTCTTGCCACCTGACTCTCACCACCGCTGCATTGTGGGAGACACTGGGGAGCCAGCACCTTCTTTTTGCCTTTTGCCTCCTCAGGTGCAGTAGGTGAAAAAGGCTTCAAGCTTCCTGTCTATATGGCTCACTGTCTCCACTAACCACCTCCACACCTGACAGCTCGACAGTATCTGGAAACAAAAATTAATTCCCACAATAAACCGTTAGGCCTAGGGAAGGAGACCTGCAGGCTACCTGCATACAAAATCTGTGGGAAGGTCAATAGCTCCCACCCACAGCCAGTATAAGGTTGTAGCAGAGTGGGCCTGACACCGCTAACACTCAGGACCAGGGATTCAGTGTTGGCACAGGGTGACCTGGAACCCTGGACTCTATTCACATTTTTGTGTGCACATAAATTACTTCAAAATATCAAGTGCCCATTTTCTTCCTGCTCTTTATTTTTCAATTTTTGGATTCAGAAGTATACAGGAATTAACACAGTCTGCATATCAGTCACACATAGGCTGAGGGACATTTGCATATTAAACTCCATTACTGTACTCTAAATTTGTCTAGATAGATAACAGATGAAAATGAACCGTACACGAAGCAGGCTTCTGGTTCTGTACATCACTTGTGGTTCTAGATAATGCCTTAGGAGACAGTGAAAATCACAATGGACACCATAGCATCATATGCTGAATTTATAATGTTTATAATGTTTTTAAGATTTTGTGCTAATAACAATTTATTATATATGAACTTTTACAATGTCTGAACACAAAATACCCAATTCATAGTTTATTTCCCAATCTGTTTACTGCTGAAGCATTTTATTGCAAATCCTAGTTGCTATCATGTCAACAGAAGTTTCTCTAAATTAAATAAAATCAAATAATCTATTCCATGCTTCAGCATGAAATTTTGTTTACAATTTTATTTCTAATCTACAAAACAAAAAAAAGTAAATGGACAGAACTTTACTTTCTTCTTACGCAGAGATTAAATAATTTGTATAAATCCCATAATTAGAAACTAGAGCCCAAATTCAAACCCAGTCTAACTCAAAGTTTCTTTGATAGAGATGTCCCCCAAGCCTCCCTCTTCCTCCTACTCTCCCCAGGCCCCAGGGAAACACTTAACCTTCCAGGCCTAGGGTCAAACAATGGCTATCAGGTGAGCTATGGACACGGCAGGGCCCGAGCAGAGTTCAGAACAGTCTGTAGCTGGGCGGGAAGCATAGGTACTCTGTGAGGAGTATGTCTCCTTTTATCTGGGCCTTGGCCTTGAAAGCGGCTGAGGAGCCATGGAACTGCAATCCAGAAGACAATGTGATGGCTTTACCTCCTGCCTCTCATTTGTATTACTACTGTACCTCTCAGTCTGAGTTTCTGCGTTTGTATTTTTAGGAAACCAAAGATTTTCTAACTATGCAATTCTGTTTTGGTGAAAAATTTTTAAATTTTATATTAGCATATCTAGATTACTTGGATCGGCATAGTATTGTTGAATACACTATGAGGTTTTCTTTAGGCTTAGGTTTGTGTTCATTCCTCCGTATCTGTGTCGCCATGTGACCATCCTGTGACAACATATAGGGCTAAATGCACAGTTCCTCAAGTGAAGGGACTCACAGATGTCTATTCTCAGAGTCCTCAAGTTCTCACGTAAGTTCTTCAGCTTTCTTCCCTGCCTGTAAAGAAGAACAATAACTATTCTTGCCTCAGCAGCACTATGTAGAACAATATCCCAAAGGATTCTGCAGGATAGCCCTGATACAGTGGTTCTGTCTTCCCTCATCATGCACACCCTCTATTTCAATACTATTTGAATATTTTAGTTGTTTGAAGAAAGAAGTTTAAAAGATGATTAATTGACTGCCATTAATGTGATTCATAAAGGAGCTTACTACTACTGGTGGGTAGGCCATGGGTTTCTCTCCTATGCAGTTCAGGCTGGCTTTGAGCTCACTTTGTAGCCCAGGCTGGTCTCAAACTCGCAAGGATCCTCCTGCCTCAGCATCCTGAGTGCTGGGATTACAGGTGTGCGCCACCACACCCAGTTCTCTCCAGTTTTGAAACTTCCCACTACACAGAGAGCAGAGGGAGCTCCCTTAGAGAAACAGCTCAGTCTCTGTGTTGGTCCTGTGGACAGAGGAGCTGGTCAGATGCAGCCCCAAGCTGCCCCCTCCCTCCACCCACCCATACTGTCTTGAGAGAGCCCGACTTGTGTTCAGTTCCTCATTGCTGGAATTTTATGGGACGACGCCTGGGATGGGGAGGTTATTATCACCGCGGGGTTGATAATTGTTTTACCACTGGAGATTGAATCTCGGGCTTCCAGCTGCCAGGCCAACGCTCTACCACCAAGCTGCGTCGTCAGCAGGGCTCACTGCTATGAAGCCCACTTTCATCGACTTAGCCTCGATATCTGGAAGATATTTGGAACTCGAATCTGCCTTACTCCTTTGTTACATTTCTCTGTTGTTTTAAAATTTGCTCTATGAAGAGGTATGCATTTTTAAGCCCCCTTACAAGCTAATATTCATTATTCATTTAAATGCATTTTGTTAATTTTAAAATACTATTCTATATATATTTTTCATATTTACCTCAAAATATTTTAAATACTATTTTTATTTAAAATAATATAGGTTTAGGTTGGTCTTAATTTGTATTAAACCGATGTTAATTTCTATTAACCCAATAAATTAATTTATATTAAATCAATAAATTTTAATAATATATTAGCATGTTAAACTGACATCAATTAAATTAGTTTAATTAATATTAATTTAGGCTTTTAATTTAAATTAATATTCTATGTACCAAAATGTTTATTTAATATAATACAGATGAAATATTTTTATAATATTTCAAAGTTTTAAAAAAATCACTAAATCAGTGGTTCAGCTAATAGAGTTCTTATGTTTTTCTCCACCAGGCTTTGCTAAAGATGATGCTTGAAAAATGATATCTGTATCTGGTCACAAAAGATGCCAGGATGAGTTCCCCTTCCTTCACTTTAAGCTACTTTCACACATATGGCCATGGTGACTGCTTCTGCTCACATCTACACAAGGCATTTGTTTGACTACTGAGATGACGTGACAGATGCAACTTGTCACTTTTGTGTGAAGTACTTGCTCAACATGGGCTAGAAGTGTTAATACAAACTTAATACTAATTTCTCTGAGGTACCTCTACCTAACAATCCAGTAATGGGAGCATTTATTCTGTAGTAACTGCCTTGCATTACAGGGTGTCTCAGATGTATTTTATAGTGTTTATAACCCCAGTTTTCCAGGGTAGGAATCAACCAGTGGCTCATCAAGGCAGTCCTCCAGGTTTTATGTGTATTCTTATTGACTATGAAGATTAAAGGGCATTACGTAGCTAGTGTTTCTTCCAATCAAAACAAAAACAAGCAAGGTGACTTTCTAGATTGAAAGCATCAGGGGAAAGTTGATTTGGTTAGGGTAATGATGTAACACCAAAAGTCACACTGCCAAGAAGCAAAAGGGAAGACGTTGAAAGGGTACTCAGTCAGTGAAAGCACTCTGCCATGGTTTGATTTTTCTCCTGGATGTTATGAAAGGAATAAAGTGAAATCTGAGAAAACTGAATCTTCCAGCACCTACGGAAGAGACACAGTATGCTACCTAATATTAAAGAGACATATTCATGTCATTGTGAGGAGTCCTGAGGAGTCAGAGAAGAAATCTTATATTGGTCTTGCTAAAGTGACAAAGCACATGGGAAGCAAGAGAAATACTAAAAGTAAGCCATGGACACCAAAGGAGGAAAATAACTTTCCAAAGGATTTCCTTGTTACAGATAATCAATTTGGAGAGAAGAGAGGGGTCATTCCCACTGTGGCTGAACTCTCTGAATACAGTTATTCACAAACTACCCAGAATGCTTCTGGCTGCCATCTTTGCCCTCAGAGATGGCTGAGGAAAAACAAGCTCATTCCAGTCATAGACAGAGTGACAGGTAATTAGCAAGGTAAATCACTTAATGAAGCATGAACAATGGGTTCTACATTAAATATAAATGATCTTTACAATATGCTTGCTGTAGCTTCCTTTTGCTAGCTCAAAGCTGAGTTTCTCATCCTTACGTAAGTATTGCTTCTGTCAGAGCTCTACCCATAGACAGTAAATGCCTACTATTTACTGAACACCCGCATTCCTATTTATCTCATTTCATCTTCACCACAGTTACTCAAGGTATATTCTATGTCCATCTAATATAGTAGGAAAATGAGCCTCTGCAGGATGTGGAAAACGACCAAAGACACAGAAGTAGTAAAATGTACAACCAGGATTCAAGTCCAAGGCTACCGACACCAAACTTTACGTACTTTCAGCTGTTTCAAGCCACCAGAATGTTTTAATTTTTCCGGGGTGATGCTGACTTCTTTAGTAAAATGCTAAAGATTTATATGTTCTGAAGAGAAATCAGAGCATGGATGTTAACTCTTTAATAAGAAATATGCAACAGGTATGTTCCTATCAGCTATATTTGGATTCCTGCTCAAATAAGGATTTTAGTCTCAAGTCATAGAAAGTTGTGAGAAATCTGTGAATATACTGCATTTGTAAAATACATATAATTTGGAAAACCAAAGGGCTAGATTTATGGTGCTGCCTTTCCTTCAGGCGAATCAGGACAATAACTGAATTTCCTTCCTAGTCATTTACCCCCATTTCCTTTCCCCAAAGTGGGATTTTCTTCTATCTCTGGCCACAGAAGTCTTTCCAGCCCGGGTAGACCAGCCGCCTTCACAGGATCAGTTCTTCAGTATCTCCTTAGTTTCTTTAGAATTTCTCCAACCTCTGTCTAGAGCACAGTTTCCATTCTGAAAAGGATAAGGGCCTGGCACTTAGACTAAGGCACAATCTTATCTAACAGTTAAATTCACAAGGATGAAAACACTTTACGTGAGATAAAAAGCGTGAAAACGGAGGCCTATGGTGCCTCTGCTCTCTTTCCTCGGAGAGGTTCAACTCTCACTTCTTTCTTTCCTTCCCTCACTTGCTGCGCCCTGTCTTCCACTCGGGGTCTGACTTGTTTTTCTTGCTTAACTATGTACAATGTCAGACTTGTTCAAATACTGAGAGGAGAAAAGTCAGGGTGGCAGGCTCCAGGTTCCCCCGCCCCCCGGCACTAGCTTTTCTCAGAAGCAGGCAGCTCATCCTGCAGTGAATGGAAAAATCTACAGAAACCATCATGTGCTTCATTTATTTAATTAGAAAGTTGTTTCTGGAGACCTAAGGAGGCTCAGACTGCTCTTTCTGCTCCATGTGTCAGAAGACCGAAGACGTCTTCTCTTACAGCTGCTGCCACCCCACTTACTTCTGCCTTTAGTCTGTACATACCATAGATTAAGCAATACTCATCCCAAGTCCAAACTGGAAGTGCTCCAAAATTCAAACCTTTCTGAGTTGTAGACATGAAGCTACAAGTAGAAAATTCTAAACCTGATCACATGAGACAACGCCACAGTTCAAATATGGGTGCATTAAAAATATGATATAAAATTACCTTTGGGCTTATGTAGTGGTAGTACATGGAACAAAAATTATTTCACCTTTAGACTTGGGTCCCATCTCTAAGATATTTCATTATTCAAAAAGAATCCAAAATCTGACTTCTGAGCCCCAGCATTTCAGATATGAGATATTGTGCCTGTAACACAAAGGGCCCCAGTGCAGACTCCTCTGCCACCACCCACGCTGCAGGGCTGACCCTGAGGCTCCGGGGCTGGTCCTTCTGCTGCCACTTAGCTGCTGTGTGACCTTGGCCCACATACAGAGCCCCCTCTGCCTCCCTCAGTAGCCCCATCCATCAAACGGAGGATATTAATCATCCCCATTTCATAGAGTTGTTTTGAGGGTGACATGAAAGCACCTCTATAAGATGCATGGCTCAGTGACCTGGCATTTGTAGGAGTTCAATAAATGACCATGCTAGCATTATTCCCAGAGGGCTCTCTCTACAGTCTCTCCTGGCAGGAGGCCTGAGAATCATGATGTTTTGATTTAAATGAATGTTCAATAACTAGTGAGTTCTTCTGTGAAAGAGTTAGAAAAACATGTGCAAGTTTCCAATGAAACTAGGCTTTCTGCAGGGACCCTGAGACTTCCCCTCCCCAGGGGCCACACACATAAACAGGTGAAACTTCAGTTCTGGGAGAGGCAGTTCTCCACCTGCTTTGACTCTTGGAAACCCTTTAGGTGGTAAAATTATAAGAATTTCCTTACTGCCACAGCACTATGAACACTGGTAATGCTTTTTTCTCCCTGTTAAAATCCATCCCAGTACCACTACAGTAAGTGGAGATAGGACCCCAAACGTGCTAAGCTATGTACCTCACACTCTTATTTGTCTGAATATCAGACAAGGGTGATGGCATCTCCCTTCCCTGGTATTCTTCCTGCACATGATGGAGGAAATTGTTTTTCTTTTCCTTGGCATGGTTAATGCCAGGGAAACAAGGGAAAAAGAGACTAACATTTGAAAAGGTGGGGCAAGGAGGAAATGTTTTCTCTGTGAAAGATCCAAGATATCCTCCCAGCCAACACTCAAGTGCTTCATGGGGCAGTACTGACTGAAGCAGAGATTAAGGTAGAAACAGCCCAATGCTGACAAGGTGCAATGGGCCCCAGGCGGCCGCAGCAGGGTGGGAGAAACAACAACAGGAAGGAAGGAGGCTGTTGAGCCCCCGTGAACTCAGCACCATCTGGATGTCGTATAATCCCATCCCGCGTGAGTGCACAGATTTCCACGCATTGCAGATCTTCTCTGTGAATCTTACCAGGCACCCTGGTAGGGTCTGATAAAGCTCCTTGGAAAAGAGTGCAATTAAAGCATCTTAATTTCCCACACAAGTCAGGAGACTAAACAAGAACAGTTTAAAGACTTTTAAGAACCAGAACTGAGGGAAATGTGTGTTTTTTCACGTTTCTGTCTTCACAGCTTTTTAAAGGAGGCTTTTGTCTGCTGCTAAAACTAGACAACATCTGGACAGAAGCAGTGAGGCTTAATTTTGTTGAGAGGATATTGTTCTCCACCCTACATAGAGAGCAATTGTACCTGTATTTACTTGTTTTTCTATAATGGAGTGCATCCCACATAGGTAAAAGAATGCCCAGTGTTAAAAGGAAAAATTAAAAAATTCAGAGCATTTGAAAGTACAGTACAAATCTAACTAGCAGACCCTGGAACAGTACAACCTTTAATTTTAGCTACTTCATTCCTTTATTGTTTCCCCCTTTATCCTGCCTTTCACCAAAAACTTCTCTCCATAGTGAAGATTGCAAGTAACAGCTGTGTCAGAAATAGAAGCCCTCAGGCCTACTTATTATATCTGCTTCACCACTGGTTAAGAATAATAATCTAATAGCAAGGTTCATTTTTAAATAAAAAGGCTATTTAAATTCATTTGCCTTTACATTTTACTGATATCTTTTGAAATAACTTTTGTTCAGCAAAACCATATTGAGACTCACTGGTAGAGTATGTGATTTCTGGGTACTTTTCTAAATCTCTCTTTCCAGAAGGAATTTCTTTTAGAGGAACATTTTGTTACAACCCTTTACTCACAATTCCAAAACCCAAAATGCTCTGAAAAGAGGTCTTCATAATTGTAAACAGAATCTGATCAAATCTGAATTCATTTAAAGGCAAAACCGAACCTGAACAATCATAAGCCCATTTGTACTTTTTTACTTACCCCTCCATAGTGTACAAACATAAATATACTTTGCTGCAGAAATATTAAGGACTTTTATTACTATATGGTGTTGCCATAGGCCCCACACTCGGTGGTATGCTACCATTCTAAAATCTGGGTAAAAATAATATGAATTCTTAAAACACATCTAGCCTCAAGAGTATTAGATTAGAAATTGTGGCTCAATAAACATTTAATTAAAAAAACAAGTGAACTAAGAACTTATTAATGAGTACATGATTTACCATGCTAACCCTAGGCTAGCTCTGATGTTACAGTCTTTTGAGCAATGGTTATGACTACCTTTGACATCTCATTAGCCATTCAGCTGAAGAGAGAGGCCCTCTGATATTGCCTGCAGTTACCATGGTGTCTCTGCCCTATGAGGTGATGAATGAACTGAGCCCTGGGCCTCCACTGGATTGCTGTAACACATCATCCATATATTCGCTCATTCCTCCATCCATTCAGTAAGCACTTATTAAATGTTACTATCAAGTACTACATTAGCACAAGAAATATAAAGATAAACGAGACTAGTACATGCCCTCTAAAAACTCCTATTTGTAGTATTATAAAACAGAATGTTAGAAACATAAAAATATCTTCTTTATTAAGCAGGCATCATTTTTTCCAACTCACATTTATCAGCTTCTACTCTGCACCAGTCACAAAGGATTAAGCACTGACGGAGCATCTTAGGGTCAGGGTCTGTTGGGGGAGAGTGATGTTGAAGGCAAACTTAGCCTTTGGCAGCCACTCTGACAAAGAGATAAGAAAGTGACCGCCTCTGGTTAAGCACGTCAGGCTGGTTTCCCAAAGGTAGTGATATCTGAGCAGAAGTGGGTGCTTTTGTAGGAAGAGAATGAGAGAAAGTGTATTGTAAGGAGATGGTACAGCATATGCAAAGGTTCTGGGATGAGAAATAGTTTGGCACATAAACTACAGTCCGTTCAGAACAGCTGATGTCAAGGATGCACATAGAAATGCATTTTAAAAAGTAGAGAAGAGCCAGATCATGAAAGAGCTATGTTCCTGGTTAAGGAATCTGTGCCTTTTCTCTAAGACAGTGAGGAACACCTGAAGGACTTCAGAGCAGCCAGATGGCATGATCATGTTTTACATAAGCAACATCTCTTGGACAGGGAATAGTTTGGAGAAGAACAAAGAAGATACTGAATTTTTTTGTTTCCAGCAAGATACTCTTAGATTATATAAAGAATATTTGTGTCTTGCAGGACTGTACTTAAGTGAAATCAAGAAGCAAAGATTTTCACATTCTCCCAGCACCTTCATATTCTCCTTCTGCTTCTCTTCCCCACTGAGGTTCTTGGGTGGCACTGGGATCCCCAAACCTACGAAGTTGCATGGAGAAAAAAAGTCCCTATGTCTTTTATATAGGAGGGTAATATAGTAGAAATAATTTCCCCTTCAATTATTTTCTCAAAGAAGGAGTAGATAATTTACAAAACAAAAGCATCACTTCTCCTTCCTTTTTCCTAAGTGCCCATGTGATGTCTCATACACTTCTGAGCTCTACCCAAGAGACAAAGTAGTAACTGTAAATTATTCACAGGCAGCCCCAGGAGTCAAGATGATAGAGCAGACATCTCTTGTGAATTCTTACTGAATTAATAAAATCTGAAAGAAGGAAATAAGATAACAATTCAAATTCTTTTTTATAAATACAGAGCAAATGTGAATTTGTTAATTTTTTATTGTGTACATTTAAGGTGAGCAACAAGATGTCCTGAAATACACAGAGACTCTTAATATATCTACTGCTGTTAGATGGAGCTCAGAAGCACTCAAAAGAATAAAATGTGTATTTACATCCTTTGATAGGTCAGTGTTTAGCAATGACTATTCATTTAGCCTGAAATTTTTCTCTAGCTTATTATTAGTTACAAAAGATGTGATTGCTTACTGGGATGTGATTGATGGGGTCTTTCCTGTCACTCAGTGTGGCTATAGTCACATGCACATCTTAATAAAAAGAGTGATACATAGATACTGTTTGATCCAAGAGGCTTGTTGTTGTAAGTGACCTTTTTCCTCCGTGTATCACTGAGCTCCATTGAAAATAGTTAGATGGTTGCCTTCCTTAGTGTTATCATTCAACATTTAAATACCTGTGAAGGAGTTCTACGAGAATACTCATCCAGAGAGGTTAAGTGGCTTAAAGCAACATAGCTACATGGAGAAGATCAACATCTAACCTCAATTTCTGATTTGTTATTCACCCACACACTTCCCATTACCTGATTATAACCTGAGAAAAAAGCCTGGTTATGAAAATGTTTCAGGACTCAAAGTTTTATAAAATCCTTCAAATGAGAAAATGTCTGAGTGCCTTTTTGAATGCTAAACTCTATCAGACATGGTTGTTATGCTAAGAACTTTAAAAGGAACTATAACATAACAGCATGAATAGGATTCTTCACTGGAGCTCTAGTTGGAAATCAGTCACTATCCATAGATAGTGATGGGTAACTAGAAAGCTCATTCAGTTTACCAAGACAGTTTCCTTATTTGAAAAAAAAAACAAACCTGTAATAATCTCATCTTTGTCACCTTTCATGGATAGTTTATGGTTTAGACCAGCCAAATTACACCACATGGATTCAATCTAGACTACCACTTTTTCTTGTAAATAAAGATTAGGACATGATCACACTCATTTGTTTATGTATTGTCTGTGCCTTCCTTCACACAGAGTCTGGTATTTACCGGAGATCTTATGACTGACAAAGCATGCAATATTGACTATCTGATCTTTCACAGAAACCCCTTGGTTTAGGTCAGGGGTCCCAAAACCCCAGGGCAATATATTTACACCCGTCTATGTCCTGTTAGCAACAAGGCCATATAGCACGAAGTGAGCAGTGATCAAGCAAGCTAAGCTTCCCTTGTATTTACTGCTGGTCCCATGGCTCATGTTATCACCTAAGCTCTGTCAGATCAGTGGTGGCATTAGATTCTCACAGAAGCATGAACCCTTCTGTGAACTGCACATGTGAGGGAGCTACATTGCACACTTTTTATGAGAATCTAATCTCTCATGATCCAAAGTAGAGCTGAGGCAGTGATGCTAACATTGGGGACCAGCTGCAAATATAGATTAACATTAGTAGAGAGGTTTGATGGCACAGAGACCATAATAAATAAATGCTTGCAGACTCACACCAAACCTCCATCAGTAAGTGGCAAGTGACAATGAAGCTGCATCTAGTGGCGAACTTTTCAGTGGCACATGAGCTAATGTATTTCAACTGTGAAGCTGCACATGGTGGCAGACTTTAAATTATAATCTGACACTGATTTTAATCCTGTGTGCCCACCTATTATTTCGTTTACCCTTCCATCCATGCTGCTAACACTGCACACTTGTCTCAGTCACAGGTTTGGTAAGCCCACAAACTACATCTAGCCAGAATAAGTAAAAGGCAATGCCACTGGGGAGCTTGTTTGAAGAGAGAGAGGGACCCAATGATGAGACAGCAGAAGACGAAGAGTGCCCATAAAAAGAAAGCTGCACTGAAAAGAAAATATCAAAATTCCTACTTACGTTACAGGTTCATTGCAACTGGTGATGTATATTATCCAAGCCTGTTTTGTATAAAATGTGGCAACCAGCTGTCCAACAAAGTCATGAAACCACTGAAACTGCTTCACCACACGGAGACCAAGCACCCAATGTTAAAAGACATGTGTTTGGAGTAGTACACGAAGAATAGAAGCAATTATAGAAGGCCACCACCTCATCAAATGTGTCTGCACTGAGACATTCATTTTTATTAGCTAAACACATTGCTGAAGCTCGGAAGTCCTTTACATTTGGTGAAGAATTTGTCCTGTCTGCTCCTAAGGACATTTGTTGTGAAATTTTGGGATAGGATACAAAAGGCGGCACATGTTCCTCTTAAGTCTTGCACCATAACTAGATGAAATGATGAAATAGCAAGTGTTTTGAGGCACAATTGTTAGCAAGTATCAGTGAGTCACTATGGGACATAGTCCAGTTGATGAATCTACTCATGTTGATAACAAGGCAACAGTGGTTGTTTTTGTGTGATACATCTTTCAAGAGGATGTACACCATAGCTAGGTAATTATTCAAGTGTTTGAATAATGCATTTTAAGAAAACAGAATTAATCACTTACTTTATGTCACTATATACATAATTGGAGTAGCTGCCATGACTGGACAGCTTTCTGGTTTCACTGCTCCAGTTAAAGAGATCATTTCTGTGGCTTTTTTGTTTGTGTTGTTTTACTTTTTAATTTAATTTCTTTTGGTGCTGAGGACTGAACCCAGGGCCTGCTGATTGCTAGACAAGTGTTCTACCACTGAGCTAAATTGCCAGCCCAAAAAGATCACTTCTGAATGTCAGTGTCTCTCCCCGTTTCACCTATAAAGAAATGCTGGGTAGCTGAAAAATATCACTTGAACTTAACAATGTTTTCCAGGATATGATTAAAATTATCAACCATACTTAAAGTAAATGTCCTTAACTCACATCTGTTTGTATAGCTCTTTGAGGAGACGGACACAAAGCCTGCACATCTTCTCCTTTACACAGAGGCAAATGGCTTTCTAAAGATGGATCACTGACCAGAGTTCTTGAGTAATAAGAACCATTCTATTTCAGTGACATAGCATGGGTCACCAAACTTGCTGACTTATGTGACATATAGAACCTGCTCAATTAATTCAATCTGTCACTTCAGGAGAGAACAAAAGCTGTGAAGTTGGCGGATAAGATGGCTGCATTCAAAGCCAAACTAGAATTGTGGAGGCGATGAATGAACAATGGGATTTTTGAGATGTTCCAAAATTAGCAGAGATACTGAAATAGACTCAATCTTCTTTCCCCCAGATAGTACATAATTCTCTACCTCAACTTTCAAAAGACTTTGAACATTGCTCCCTAAAACCAAAGATCTCCAAGCTAGGAAAGAATGGATCTGTGACTCATTAGTGAATAAGCCAGTAGAATGAAATTTGCCATATGAGAAGAGCATCAGACACTTGAGGTCGCAAATGATTGTGGTCTTAAAAGCACATTTTAAGACAACTCCAACCCTCCATATATTCTGGATTAAAGTCAAGGTGGAACATCCTGAGATTGCCTCAAAAACACTGAAAAACGTTTTTCCACGTCCAACGTCCTATCTTTGTAAAGCAGTACTTCTGCAGTGACAGGAGCCAAAATCAGATTACAGAATAGACTTAATATAAGCAATGCAATTCAGATGTCACCACTCCCATAACCCCCAGGTGGGACCATCTAACTGCAGGAAAACAAACTCAGAGGTCACTGCCAGAAAGGTTGGGAACCACTGGTTTAGGTGAGTGTCGTATATGTGCAGGAATTTGCAATATGGCACGTGAACTTTGTATCTTGTACCAGATTAGATGACAAGCTAGGCCCTAGTAGAGCTTGGCACACCTACAACAGCAACCTTGGATTCACCTGCTTGTGTAGTAAATATTCAACATGTTAGGGCCACCTAGACCTGGTGATCTTTTATACTACTTATTGTTTTCGTATATCCACATGATTAAGAGAGACTGAGAGAGCATGAAATAGAAATAAATAAATAAAATTCATTTATGTTTTAAAATAAATAATATTTGAAGGTAGACTTGAAAGCCATAGAGCATTGTGACACAACTTTCCCACACTAGACTATGTATCCTATGGGAATTAGGAACCTAAAGGGCAAATATTCAGACTAAACATGGTGCTAATTTGCTTACTTTGAGAAGTTAACCATGTGCATCTATGTCCAGAGAAATAGGATCTTTCAAAATTGAGATATAGCACAGTACACAACTCTTAACTACCCACTTCAGTGAATTTTTATCTATTCATACACCTGAGTAACTAATATCTAGATGAAAGTACAGAACACAATTGAAATCTCCTCTGAATCTTCATTCAGCTGATAACTCCCTGAATAACTCAACAAACAGTCTGGTACTTATCTCTATAAATTAATTATGTCTGGGTTTTGAACATCCTATAAATGGAATCAGGCTTCTTTTGCTGTGGACAAGCTGCATAAATTCAGGAGCAGTCCATCCCTCTCTTGGCTGTTCAGTCAGCCAAAAACAAAAATAAAGAAGCAAACAAAAAAACAGAAGAAAAGGACAGAAATTGGGTAGCCAATCCATACCACATCTATATACCCAGGCTTAGCACTGTTAGCTAGAGATAGAATCTTACTGGTGCTCTCCAGCTGCATCACAAAAAACTGTCCTATTCTGTAACGGCTAAAGGCCATTGAGGACATTGCTTCCCTTTATCAAGTGTTTGGCTCAGCCTGCTTAGAATAAAAACTTTCCCCTCAGTAGTCTGCCCTCTGAGATCCCTGCAGCTGTGCCAGAGATCTGAGCCTCAGTTTTGACCTGGTGCCAGCCCCTCCGTCTCTAGAGAAACATGACTAGCCCTTCCCCTGTGGCCAAAGCTGCAATCCACCAGGGTAAAAACCAAGAATGATTAACACCTTGTACAGAATTGTCAAAGCCAAAGGCCTGGAACTTCAGTCTTCACATGACACTTTGTTCTTACAAACTGCACTGCATTTGATGATCCATTTTTAAAATATGACATTTCTTTTTAAGTAGCTGCTACAAAATAAGAGTGTAAATGCTTCACCACAGGGAGACTCAAAGAACCAAACTTCCTGTTTAAATCTTTTATTTATCATCTTCCATTAAGATTAGTTTGGTCACCAATTATTACAAGTCAAAAATAAAACAGCTAGATCTAATCAAAATAGCCTTTGAAACAAAGCACCATTTCAACAGCTTATCACTATATCACAGTCTAACACTAAGCACATTTAAGAGGCCTGTAATTATACAGTCCCTAGGATATTATTTCACGTCTAGAGCACTGATTACTCAAGTGAGGTTTATAAGACACAAACATGATTGTTTAAGAGCAATCTCATAAAGTAAAATTTTTAAACAATAATCTTTATTAACATATATTAATCATACATATTACAGGAGCTTTGTGTATGATTTTAGACATATACATATACTGTGCACTGGTCAAATTCAACTTCTCTTTATCCATCCCCAGACCCCCCACACACGTTCCAACTCTGTTAGTCACTAATATATGTTCAAGTCAACTTTATCTTTAGCTTCCTTATATATATGAAAGAGAATATGCAGTACTTTTTTGTGTGTCTGACTTATTTTGCCTAACATAATGTCCTTCAGTCCCATCTGTTTTGTTGCAGTTCACAGGATTTCTTCTTTATGGCTGTATAGTATTTCACTATGTAGATATTCCACATTTTCTTTAACCACTCATCTGTGGATGGGCTCTGTTGCAGTTTGGATTTTACATAGCCCCATAAGGTTCATGTGTTAAAGGCTTTGGTCTCCACTGATAGCATTATTGGGAGCTGGTGGAGTCTTTAAGAGGGGGAGTCTGGGGAGGAAGGGTGCTCACTGATGCATGCTCTTGAGGGCATACTTCCCCAGCCTCTTTGCTTTCTGGCTGCCATGAGGAGAGCAGATTTGCTCCCCCAGACAATCTCTAACGTGCTGTGCACGCTCTCTGCCGTGATGTTCAGCCTCACTACAGGCAGAGAAACGATGGAGCCAGGCGACTGCAGCCTCAGAAACCGTGAGCCAAAATAAATCTTTCCTTCTTGAAATTGATTTTCAGATATTTTGTCACAGTGATGGAAAGCTGTCTACTTGGGCTGACTCTATGTCTGCTGTGAAAAGCGCCACAATCAACGTAGAAGTGAGGATATCTTTTTAGTATGTTGATTTCATTTGCTTTGAATATATACCCACCAATCACCTGGCTGGAGTGTTTGGTAGAGCTATTTTTGGTTTTTTGAGGAATCTCTATACTCGTCTCCATAATGACCCTGTTAACTTAGATTCCCACCAACAGCAAGTTAGAGTTCCTGTCTCCACCTCCTCACCAACATGTTTGGTTTTTGTTTGTTTCATTAATAGCTGTTCTAACTGGGCTAAGATGTTATCTTATTATAATTTTGATTTGCAATTTCCTAACAGCTAATGATACTCAACATTTTCTTCATATATTTGTGGGCTGTTAGTTTTGAAAAGTAAACTTTAAGAACAGAAAAGAAAAAAGTGAAAATACGTAAAATGAGGCATTAAGGGTCTTTGGTCAAGAGACTACCAGATCTGACTCTGACTCTGCCATGAGATACCTGTGTGGCTTCAGAGAAGTCACATCTCTTCTGGCCCCACCATCCTTCTCAGTCAAGCGAGGACACACCATAAAGTCACGTCAAGATCCCTTTCAGTTCTTTAACTCGGCAGAAACAGTCGTGTTTATTATGATTCAGATTAACCTTTGAGTTCTGGCTTTGCTGATGAACTAGCTGCGTGGTTTGTGCAAGCTATTAAACCTCTCTGTCATTTTAATTTCAATGCCAATAATATGGTACTCTACAGCTAGCTGTATTGTACATAACACGGAGACATGTAATGGGGTTGTGGAAGAGTAGCGTGTGGAGATGCTGTGTAACAAATAGTTTCCAAACTGGGTTCTCTAGCAGGTGAGTTATGCGGTAAGAATTACTCACACTCTGATGTCTCTTTTCAGTCAACTCTTATTTGTCAAAAACTCAGTTTTCTACTCTGTGGATTATCTGGGGAAATTCAGCACTCCATATTGTTACTGCACAATTAAGCCATAAGTCACTCACAGAAACATTAAGTAAGATAGCATGAGAAACCTGAATTGCTATGAAAATATGCACTTACTTCCTGAAAGCTGCTGCTGGTAAAACACATTTCATTAGCCCTTCTGGGAGAAAAGGGAAAGAAAGATATATAACAGGATTCTAAGTAGAAATAGTCTTCATCTGTAGGATGCCATTTATTTATTTATTGAGGGATTTAAGAGTTCTCTGAAGCGTCCCTCAACACCTTTCTCCTTGACCTATTTGTTAATTGCAAACTTGAAGGATTTCCTGAATGGCAGGTTTGATGGCTCTTATCACTCAGTTTTAAAACTCTAAGTGGCTGGGGATATAGTTCAGTGGTAGAGTGCTTACCCAGCATGTCTGAGGGCCTGGGTTTGATCCCCAGAATTTAAAAAGGAAAGAAAAAGAAAAACTCTAAGAAGAGGTACTTTTTTAAAATGTAGGTTCTGTGAATTTATCCTTACTATCATTTAATGTCCTTATTAAGAACTCTGGTTCATGATAAAAGGTTAACCCTTAATGAATTAAGAAATTATTCATCTGAGCTATAACATGTTGATAGATAGATTTACATATATATGTGTATATTATAGAGAGATATAAACAGGCATATATTCTTTGTCGGGATGATATGGTATTTGTAAGGTAAGATACTTCTACTAATATCAGTTGTACCTAGATTCTATAAACAAACATTACCAGTAGGTATAACTAGGACCATTTTATAGACTAGAAAACTGAGTTCAGAAAGGCAAAGAGGTCTAATCTAAGGTCACTCATCTCATGGAGCCCTGTCTGGGAACCCAAGACTGTCTACCTTCAATACTGCCTTCTCTGCTCTATCAAACTGCCCCTATCAGGTTGAGATGGTACAACCTACCAGTAGAGCTGTACCACTCCATCATTTACATAAAATCTATGTCTTTGTGCAAAAGATATGCATAAAATGGGCAGATCATTAATGCATTCATTGAACAAATAGTTGACATGAAGGCCAACCATGATCCAGACATTATTCTAGGCAATCAGAATAAATAGATGAACAATGGACTTCAGTCCCTAAGTTCTCTAATTCGGTGGAGAACGTTAGGTCACATTAGGTTACTTGAACTAAGAAACAAATATAAGAACACAATAACTTTAGTAATAA
This sequence comes from Dinomys branickii, assembly GCA_004027595.1. Lineage (NCBI taxonomy): Eukaryota > Metazoa > Chordata > Mammalia > Rodentia > Dinomyidae > Dinomys > Dinomys branickii. Next base: position 36,633 of record PVLD010002075.1, read on the forward strand.
ACACCTTGCAGAAACAAAAAGACATGATGTGATTGAAATTATTTAGGTAGAAGAGTACTTAATTTATATAAGATGATCAGGACAGGTTTTTCAGAGAAGGTGACATTTGAGGTTAGATCTAAGTAACAAGGAATTGAAAAGACTTTAAGGTGTGGGAAAGGAAAAAACTGTGAGGACAAAATCCTAAGACTGGTGATGGCTTGGCATGATCCATGCAGGAGAATGTAGTAAACCAAAGAAAGGGAAAAGTAGGAGAGTAGTCAGGGAGACAGGCAAAAGCCAGCTAATAGAAACCTGTAGGTCTTGGTAGGAATTTTGAAATCAGAAGTTACTGCAGAATTGTAACCTGGAGAGCAATGGCCTTAATCTAATTTACTGTTTGAAAATATCATTCTGCTGTATAGAAAGTTAATGGTAAGGGCAAGAATGAAAACAAGGGAAACAATTTGCAGGCTATTGCAAGAACCTGCACAGGTGCTGATGGTGTACTGATATGATATATATTTTAAAGATATAGTTTGAAAATGCAGGACTTGCTGAAATACTAACTGTGGGGCATGAGAAGAAAAAGACACCAGTGGTACATCTTGCTTTGGAGCTGAAGTAAGTGGATGGGAGGCATGACTGTCTACAAGTATGAAGTTATATATAAGGCGTGCTAAGCTTGAAGTGCCTTAGTTATCCAAGTGGGCATGTTAAGTAGATAACTAGATATCCATGCCAGTGATAAGATCACCCCAGGAGATATTACTTTGGAAGTCATTAGTGTATGACTGGGTTTTTAAACCATGAATTTTCTTGGAAGATAGTGTACATACAGAGAAAAGAGAACCAGCTTCATGATTCCATTGTTTTATTAGATTTGCTAATTTCCTCAAGGAATTTCCTGCTTATTTTCTGATTTAGAAGACATACCTTATCTCTGTAAACCACAGAGGATGCCATTTGTCATCTGACATTAAAGACATTTCCTCTACATCTTGATCCAATGAAATGCAACATAATTTAATTATAATTTTGATGTCTCGGTGCTTTCAGCAGTTTACATTCATTAAATAATTCTACAGTGTCGTTTTTGAGGAAAAGTAAAACTCATCACTGAAAGGCTATTTCTCTTAGTTTTTCTTCTCTCTAGTTGTTTTTCTCTTTCAAGTCTCTATCACCTGTTAAGCACATTGTCTCTCATTATAGACTATATTTATATTTTGTGACCAAAACTAGCCAGGTGCTGGCAATTTTCACCTCTTCCTCCATATTTGGATACAATCATGAAAATGTGTGATTCTATTTTGAGTACGTGGGTGCAGTAAAATAAGTTAGACTTGTAAGTTAAACTTAGTTTTCATCAAAAGGAAATGCAAAATGTCCATTCAATACATTTTAAGAATTTTAAAATAGATATGACCGTCATAGACAAAATATTTTATATTATTTCCTAACTACAATATACATGAAAGTTTAACACCTCATACTGTCTTTCACTTCATAACTGCATTACAAACAAGTCGGGGCAGAGTTGCACCCCTTTTATACGCCCCCCCCCGCACACACCCATACACTCTTACTACTGTACCAGCCACTGATGGAAACTTGTGATATACTTGGGACACGGTACTTGTCTTGGAGGAAATTAAAATCTAATGTGGAACACAGAGCAATGGACAGACCACCACTTGATGCCACCTGCCCGGTGTGTGAGGGTGACATGTCCAGGGTCTGATGAAAGCATTCTCACGGAGCACTTAGACAGAGGAGGTCAAGCAGACTGAGATTCTGGTAAAGCTTCAGGACTCGTCATTGCACAGAACTTTTCTGGAATCTTGGCAATGCATTCCCTTAGTCATGCATCTTTATAAGTTTTTTTAAAAAATAGATATTTTTGTATCCCTGTCTTAAAGAAAGTGCTGCCTGTACATTTCTAGCCCTACAAAACACGAGTCTGTGTCTACAGAGCAGATGTGAGCAGTTAAGGAGGAGCCTTGGCATGGAAAGGATGCTGTTCCCAGCACAGAAGGCAGCAAGTGCAAAGGCCCGCAGGTGAAGGCACGTGGCATAGCGGGAAACCTGAGGTCTGCTAACTACCCTGGGCTGTAGGTCTGGCTGCAACAATTTAAAGACAGGCTACAAAAGTAACAGGGCCTGGATGGTGAACAGCCTTATGCACCGAGTAAAGGAGTTTGGATTCCATTCCGAAACATGGAAAGAACTTAGAGTATATGTCAGGATGATCACTCTGGCAGAAGGTTGGAGAACAGGGTGAAAGGGAGCAAGGGCAGAGAGCAGTGGTGAGTGCAGAGGGGAGACTGCCGGACTACATGGAGAAGAAAGGGATGCCTCACCGGTTTCTTTCCATTTGGGCTTTGCTGGTGAGAGAGTGATTCATAGTTGTTCTGATTCAGGAAAAGGGATGAATGTATTGTTTTATTGGGGCAGGTGAGGGAGGCAGACATGAGTCTCAATCTGGAAGTGAGAGTTTCCACATTCGGTGGTCTAGTAAGAAGTAATTCTGGATTCTGGAGATCGGGAGCTCAGTCCTGCTAGAGGAAGTATAATATGGATGGTAGCTGGGTCACAGGAGTGGCTCTCTTACCAAGACACACACAGACCTTCACATCAAGCCTGGTTTTGTAAATAAAGATTTATAGGAACATAGGCACCCCTATCAAGCGGAATAGTTCCAACAGAGATCATGTAGCCCACAAAGCTTAGAATAATTTACCATCTGGCCCCTTAGAGAAAAAATTTGCTAACCTCTCACGCAGAGTAACAATGAAAAAAAAAAAAACAGAATGAAATCAAAATCTGGGGAAACATCCACAGTTAAACGGAAGTCAGAGAAAAAAAGGAATCTTGGAAGAATGCTAAAAAGTGGAGAAAACAGAACAAAAAAGAAGAGGGATGTCAAGAGAATGCAAGGGTAGAGACAGCAAGTAAAAAATTGCCCAAAGCTATAAAATAATATCTGTAATGTCCAGCAAAAAAGAAAACTGGATTGGCCTGCTGCAGCGGTTTTAATGGTACTGATATATGCTATAAGCACCAGGGAGCCTTATACATCCTGACAAAATTGCCAGTACTACATTCTTTCACTCTTCTATTCAGCTGATACCCATGCTTCCATCTTCACATGAAGAGCCATTATCCACCCCACGCCTTTCTTCTCCGTTCCTCCTGGGTATTCTTCCCCATGACCTAATCTTCTGCATATTCTATCTATTCCATCTTACTTGACTTTTTCTCTAATGTTTTCTTGCTCACTCAAAAATGATCTTATTGTACTACATGCTTTAGATCTTTGTGAGCTACTTTGAGGAAAAATAAATGATTATACCTTGGAAGACTTGTAGCTAATCATCTTGCCTATAGTTTTTTTTTTTTTTTTTTTTATCCTGCTGGGGTGGGCTAAATGCTGTTTTTGTTTTAATCTCCAAACTCTTAGTTTACTACCATGGGAGAAGTTTATTTTTCAGTCGCACTGACTTTCTGCAGGGAGGGAGGTTCCACACGTGGCCCTCCACACAGTGTTGGGGACCCAGCTTGTCTTCACCTTCGAGCTCTGCTCGCCCTCAGCACATGTTCTTCTCCAGAGTTGCTGCAGGAAGGAAAAGAGAGAGCAGGTGTGGTCATTGTGGCCCTAGTGGGCAAGGCCTGGAAGTAGCTCATGCCCTTGGTACTTGCGTTCTTTGACCTGAACTCAGCCACATGGGGTCACCTAACTTCCTAAGAGGCAGGGGAATAAAGTTTATCTGTGGGATCAGAGGTGAAGAATGACTGATACTGGTGACCACTGGCAATTTCTGCCTTCCCCTTCTCAATATTCCCTTTTCAGTCTGTTCTGCACCTCACAGCCTTACAAATCTTCCTAAGACATGACAAGTATGATACTACTTCTCAAATACATACACACAGTTTGGGCTCAGGGCCTTTGTACTTGCTGTTCCATCTACCTGGAAAGACCTTCCTTACATATCACTACGAGGTGCTCCCTCAAAGCGTAAACAGAGCTTCATGTCTTTACACAAACATTTTCTTCTCAGTGAAGACCTCCTGCTTGCTGTATTTAACATGGAACCCTCCATTTAACTTCCCTGTCACGCTTTGCTGTATTATTTTTCTCGTGGCACATGTCTAACAGCTTTTCCCTTCTATCTCTAAGTTCCATGAAGTAGGGATTTTTCTCTGTTTTTTTCATTCTTCAGCTCCCAAAGTCAATAATGGTATAAAGTACATAATAGGCATACAGTAAAATTCTGTTGCATGAAGGAATGAGTTTCAGTACTCCAAGGGATAATCAAGTAAACGCTGCTGTCGATGAAACAGCAGGAGTATGGGAAGAGGATCAGACTGTTGAGAGCAACCCAGCACTCGACCATGGGTAGCGGGGGACCTCTGCTGACCCTAGACAAGGAGAGCTGAGAGCTGGGGCGCAGTCATGTGGGGCACAACCTGGCTGTATCCAAAGGACTGGAGCAAAACCACGGAGCCTCTCTAATAATCAAAGCAATTAAAGTAAAACAAAATGAATTATTTTTACTTCTTAAAAAATGGCCAGAAGTTTTAATAATAATTTTCAATGTAATTGAGGATATTGTAAAATGTTCATATATGTTGACACTATAGAGCCACGCTAGCATGAATATTCTTTATTCCAATTAGTATACTTCTGGGACTTTAAATCTAGCAATAATCAGAGATGAAGATGGGCATTTACTAGGTCAGTATTTATAATATAAGCAACAATGGAAATGGGTGTCCTGTAAAAAATACTAATGAAATAAAATGTGGCATATTCATATGGCAGAATAGCATGTAGCCATTAAATAATCACATTTTTGTTTGGTTTTGGGGGCGATTGCTGCTGGTGATTTAACCCGGGGCCTTGGCACAGAGCTCTTTTCCCAGCCCCTTTTCATTGTTTATTTTGAGGCAGAGTCTTTTAAGTTCCTAAGTTGTCTGTGCTAGACTAGAATTTATGATCCTCCTGCTTTAACTTCCCAGAGTGCAGGGATTTGCAGATGTGACAATTTGATAGACATTTTAAGATGTGAAAAGATGCAATAAAAGGTGTTCGTTTATTTGTCTATTTAAATAGCATTTTAAAATAAAATCCACTATGATTGAGATACTAAAAAAAGATGTAGGGAAAATGCTCACAGCTAATATTAAGTAAAAAAAAACAAAACAGCATAGTGGTTAAAAGTCTTGTTTTTGAAGTCAAACTACTTACAAAGTATGTGACCTTAGGCAAATCATTTAACCTCTAAGCCTCAGCTTCCTCATCTGTAAATCTTGGATAATAACACTAACGCTCAGAATTATCACAAATATAAGAGAAGATTATGATCACAAAGCACTTACATTGTTTTTCACACATAAAAAGCACTTAAACTGGACCAATTATTAACAAAAAATAGCTTATATCTCATTATACCCAATACTTTTAAGTATTTCCTAAATTTTCTACATACAAGAGCAGGTATTTTATGAGAGGAAATATTTCGGGGCTGGGGATATAGCTCAGTGGAATAAGCGTCTGCCTAGCAAGCGCAGGGTCCTGAGTTCGATCCCCAGTACTGCCAAAAAAAAAAAAAAAAAGTGAGAGGAAATATTTCCAAAATAAATAAATATTTTTAAAGCTCTCCTCAAGTTTTTAAGGTAATGAGAATTTTGCTAAGACATTGGGGACCTCTTTTGAACTGGATTTTTACGTAGCCTACTATCCTACATTGTGCATTTCAGTTATTTAATGGGCTTTGTCAAATCTTTTTTTTATTTTAAAGAAAATAGTACAAAAATAAAAAGAACAAAAACAGAACACAAAAAACACAAAGCAAGCACATTAGAAATGATACAGGGTTTCAAACCAAATGATAGGGATTAATACTGGTTATTATATTGTATATTGTTATCTTCAGTGAAATTGCTCAGATTACCTGATTTAAGAATAGAAGATTGATCAAATCATCAAAGAGAATAAGAAAATAATAATATAAAAGAACATTAGAGACAATAAATAGTGGCACTAGGCATGATTGTAGAAATTCACCACTGGTTGTTGTATTGCAAATTGTTGTTATCATATAAGTTGCTCAGATTACCAGATACAAGCATGCAAAATTGGTCAAAATAGTAGGAAAAAAATTTTAAACATTACAGGTTCCCAACAAACCATCAGACACCAACAGTACAGTTATACTATCCATTCATATATATATATATATATATATATATATATATATGCAACTCCTTTACATTTCCTTGAGTGTATTCTATGCGCTATATCTATGTGCCATATATATATGAATAGTATTACTGCCTATACTATATAACTGTATAACTATATATCTTTATATATATAATATATATAAACTTTATATATATATATATATATATATATATATATATATATAAATTTGCCTTAGTACTTTTTCTTCTTTCCCTCATCGCAGTTGCTCCTTCCTTTGAGCAGTTTCTTTCCCTTTCTTATTATCTATTGTACGTTTTGGGCTGTATTTACTCTTTCATGTTCTTACACCAGGGATACAATGTGATGTTTACATTTGAGTCCAATTTATTTCACTGATGAGTGTGGTCTCTAGTTGCATCCATTTACCTATAAAAGCCTCAAGAGTATCTTTTTCATAGCTGAGTAATACTCCATTGTATAGAAATATCACTTTTTTTGTCCATTCCTCAGTTGGTGGGCATTTGGGTTATTTCCAAGATTTAGCTATGACAAATTGTGCTGCTGTAAACGTGGGTATACCTATATTGCTGTGGCATGATGTTTTTAATTCTTCTGGAAAAATACCCAGAAGGGGAATAGCTGGATTAAGTGGGACTCCCAATCCTAGGTTTGTGAGGAATCTCCAGACTGATTTCCACAGTGGTTTCATCAAACAACACTCCCACCAGCAGTGGAGAAGTGTTCCTTTTTCTCCACAGCCTCTCCAGCATTTATCATTGATTAATTTCTTAATGATAGCCATTCTTTGTGGGCTGAGATGAAATCTCAGTGTTGTTTTAATTTGCATTTCTTGAATGACTAATAATGTTGAACATTTTTTCATATATTTATTCATCATTAGTATTTCTTCATCTGAGAAGTGTGTGTTCATCTCAGATGCCCATGTTTGGATTGGGTCTTTGAATTTTGGGGGTCTTATTTTTTTTTAATTCTTTATATGTTCTAGATAGGAGTCCTTTGTCTGAGGGGCAATTGGATAAAATGTTTTCCCAATTTGTGGGTTTTCTCTTCACTCTGTTGGTGATTTCTTTTGATGTGCAGAAACTTTTCAATAAGGTGAGATCCCAGTTGTTGATTCTTTGAAGTATTTCCCATGCAGTTTGGTTTTTGTTCATGAACTCTCTGCCTACCCCTACGTCTTTGAGAGTTTTATCTACTTTCTCTTCCAGTATTTAGTGTTTCTGTTTTGATATTTAGATGTTTGATCTATTTTGACTTTAGTGCATGATGATAGACATGGGTCTAGTTTTAGTCTTCGGCATGTGGAGAGCCAGTTTTCCAGCTCCATCTGTTAAAGAGGCTATCTTTCTTCCACTGAACATGTTTGGCCCCTTTGTGAAAAATAAGGTGGCTGAGTGTGTTTGTAGCTGTGTCTGCATCTTCTAACGTGTTCCATTAATCTTCAGGTCTGTTTTTTTGCCAGTACCATGCTGATTTTATCACAGTAGCTTTGTAGTATAATTTCAGGTCAGAGATTGTGATGCCTCCTACCCTTCCTTGGTTTCCCAGGACTGCTTTTGCTATTCTAGGCCTCTTCTGGTTCCTGATGAATTTTAGGAATGTTTTATCTAGATCTGTGAGGTATACTAGTGGAATTTTAATGGGGATTGCATTGAATCTGTACAACAATTTTGGGAGTATGACCATTTCCACAAGTTGGATCTTCCTATCCATGAGCAAGGAGTTTCTTTCCATTTTCTGAAATCCTTTTCAATCTCTTTTTACACAGTACTGTAATTTGCACTTTATAGATCCTTTACTTCTTTTGTTAGATTAATTCCTAAGTGTTTTGTTTTTTTAGATGCTATTATGAAAGGTGTGGTTTCACAGATTTCTCTCTCAGTGTGCTTATCTTTTGTGTACAGGAAAGCTACTGATTTTAGAGGTTGACTTTGTGTTCAGCTGTACTACTGAATTTGTCTATTAAATCTATGAGCCTTTTGGTGGAATTTTTGGTGTCTTCTATGTAGAGTATCATGTCATCAGTGAATAATGATAATTTCACTTCTTTTCCTATTCTTATTCCTCTTATTTCTCTCTGTTGTATAATTGCTCTGGCTAATATTTCCAGAACTATGTTGAACAGAAGTGGTGATAGTGGACATCCTTGTCTTGTTCCTTTCTTTAAAGGGAAAGCTTTCAGTTTTTGACCATTTAGAATGACATTAGCTGTTGGTTTGTCATAGATGGCTTTTATCAGATGGAGGTAAAGTCCATCTATGCCAATTTTCTGTAGGGTTTTTATCATGAATAAGTGTTGGACTTTATCAAAAGCTTTTTCTGCATCAACTGAGATGATCATGTGATTTTTGTCTTTGGCTCCATTGAGGCAGTGTATTACTTAATTGATTTGCATATATTGAACCAACCCTGCATTCTTGAGATAAATCCCACTTGGTCATGGTGTATAATGTTCTTAATGATTTGTTGCATTCTGTTTGCTAGTATTTTATTGAAAATTTTTGCATCTATGTTCATTAGGGAGATTGGCCTGTAGTTCTCTCTCTTGTTTGTGTTTTTCTCTGGTTTTGGTATCAGGATAGTACTTGCCTCCAGGAATGAGTTGCGGAGCATGCCTTCCTTTTCAATTTCCTTAAAGAGTTTGAGAAGTATTGGCACTAAATCCTCTCTAAATTTCTTGTAGAATTCGACTGTAAATCCATCAAGACCTGGGATTTTCTTCATTGGCAAGTTTTTATTACATTTTCAATTTCGCTTGCTGATATAGAGTTATTCAGGATTTTTATATCTTCTTCATTCTACTTTGGTAGTTTATATGTATCAAGAAATCTGTCCATTTCCTCTGTGTTTTCCATCCTGTGAGAGTAAAGATTTTCAAAGTAGGTACTGATGATCTTCTGAATTTCTACAAAATCTGTAGTGATTTCATCTTTTCCATTCCTTATTGCATGTATTTCAGTTTTTTCTTTCCTTTATTTAATAAGGTTGGCTAGAGGTTTATTGATTTTATTTTTTCAAAGAACCAACTCTTGATTCATTAATTCTTTGTATTGCTTTTTTAGTCTCCATTGCATTAATTTCTGCCATGAGCTTTGTAATTTCATGCCTTCTCTGGGCTTTTGGTTTGATTTGTTCTTGTTCTAAAAGCTTGAGGTGCAGCATAAGATTGCTTATTTATTTGTGTTTGTTCTGTTTTTCTGAGGTGGGATTTCACTGCTATAAATTTCCCTCTGAGGACTACTTTCATTGTATCCCACAGGTTCCTGTAGGTTGTGTCTACGTTTTCATTTGATTGTACATAGTATTTAATTTCTTCTTTGATTTCATCTGTGACCCATTGATTGCTCAGGAGTGTGCTGTTTAATTTCCTTGTATTTATGAAGTTCTTGCAATTTCCTTTGCCATTAATTTCCAACTTCATTGCACTACAGTCTAATAGTATGCATGAGATAATTTCAATTCCTTTGCATTTCCTTAAGCATGTTCTATGTGCTAGCATATGGTCTATTTTAGAGACTGTCCCATGTGCAGCTAAGAAGAATGTGTGTTCTGATGCTGTTGGGTGAAATACTCTGTACAGGTCTACTAAGTCCATTTGTTCACATGTTTGGTTTAGTTCTGTTACTTCTTTGCTAATTTTTTATCTAGTTGATCTATCTCTTTGTGATAATGGTGTATTGAAGTCTCATGTTATGATTGTGTTGCTGCTTATTTCACTTTTCATGTCTCTTAAAATTTGTCTTATATACTTGGGTGCTCCTGTATTTGGTGCATATATGTTTATGATTGTTAGCTCTTCCTCTTGAAGTTTTCTGCTCACAAGGATGTAGTGACCTTCTTTATCTCTTTTAATTGTTCCTGGTTTGAAGTTCCCATTGTCTGCAAACAGAATAGTGACACCCACTTTTTTCTGGGTACCTGTCGCATGGAGTATTGTTTTCCATCCTTTAATTTTCAGTCATGAGTTTCCTTTTGAGTTCAGTGTGTTTCCTGTATACAGCATATTGTTGGATTTTGTTTCTTGATCCAATCTGCCAGTCTACTTCTTTTGGTTGCTGAATTGAGCCCATTTACATTGACGGTTATAAGTGATTTGCATCGGCTTCTCTTTGTCACGTTGTTTTCCTGCTGGTGGTTTCCCTTGTTTCCCTCTGTTTAATTTTGCACTGCTTGGTGTTTCCTTTGTTGTTCTTAAAGTTGTGGTCTTTTTTGTCTCTTTCTAGAATATCTTTTAGACCTCTGTGTAGAGTTGGTTTGGCACTCATGAAGTTCTTCCGTTGATCTTTATTGTGGAGATCTTTTATTTCTCCATTAATTTTGAAGGATAGTTTTGCAGGATACATCGATCTGTGTTGGAAGTTGTTTTCTTTCAGGACCTGCAATATTTCACTCCAAGCTCTTCTTGACTTGATGGTTTGTGCTGAGAAATCTGCTGTGATTCTGATGGGCTTTCCTTTATAGGTGATGAGTTTCTATTCTCTTACAGCTTTTAATAATCTGTTCTTTTGTTGAATTTCTGGGATCTTGATCACTATATGTCTGGGTGTAGATTTATTTTGGTTATGGCTAGTTGGAGTTCTATATGCTTCAATTACCCAGATGTCCAATTCTTTTTCCATGCTTGGCACATTTCCTTCTATTACTTCCACAAACAGTTTTTTATATAATTTGTGCTGACACCTGATGTTTCGTTGACACCTATCAATCTCACATTGTTTTTCTTTGCTTTGTCTTGCAGCAGTTGAATTATTTATTGGTTTCTTGTTATTTTTTAAAGATCCTTCCTTTCAAGGTCTGAAAGTCTATCTTCAGCTTCATTCAAGCGGTTTTGCCAGCTTTCCATGGAAGTTTTAATTTCCTGGATATCTGTTTGAATCTGGTTTATGCATTCCTGTTGTTTCCTATACTATTCATTCAAGGTTTCCATTAATTTACTATGCTCCTCTATTTTTTCCCATGGCTTCTTTAAATGTGCTAAGCAATCTTTCATTATTGTTGTCATTTCTTTTTTTACTTCAGACATTATTTCAGATCTGATATCCTCTATGGCCCAATGGGTTGTTTCTTTACTTCAGCTGCTATCATGTCAGAAATTCTAGGTGTATGACTTCCACGCTCATCTGTGTTGATATCTCCTGGATTTATTCTGGGAGTGGTACAGGTCTGAGATTGCATTTTGCTCCTTCGTTTTGTCATTTTCAGAGATGCAGAGGTTCCCTGCAGCTCAGCCTTACTGCCAGGGTAACATCATAGTAGTGGGGCAAGGACCCAAAGGGCCCTCATGCTTAGTGTGACTCCCTCAATGGTGTGTGTGTGAGGGCAGGGTGTGATCCCCAATGCTCCCACAGTTTTCTGTGGCTCAGCTTGGTTCTCACTCAGGGGTTCCCCAAGCTGTCCAGGTTTCAGCCCTTTTTCCACTGGGGCACAGTAGTGGGTGGGTGGTGGTCACCAAGTCTTCATACACTGCCACTACCCCGCCTGATTCCCACACCAGTGGAGGGGCAGGTACACAGTCACTGGGTCCCCTGAAGCAGTCTGAATTTCAGCTTAGGTCCCCTGAGGGTGCGGGATGAGGGCAGGGAGGAGCACCCAAGGCTCTTGAGGTTGTCTGGGGCTCCCTTTGGCTCCTGAGCTGGTGGGGCAGAGGTGGGGCTGGCTCACTAGAATTTCTGAAGCTCTCTGAGGTGCAGCTTTGCTCTGACATGGGGAGGGGGAAGGAGGGGAGTGGCGGGAAGTGGACCCCAGGCCCCTAGAGCTTTCCAGGTTTCTGCCTGGTCTCAAGCTTGGTGGGGGGGAGGTTAGGAGGGGAGAGGATGGAAGTGGACCCCAGGCCCCTAGAGATGCCTGGGTCTCTCCCTGGTCCAAAGTGTGGCAGGGGGGGCAGCAGTAGCTCACTGGAGTTCCCATAGTTGTCCAAGGTGCGGCTCTGCTGACAGGGGGCTTGTCAAATTTTGATCAAGGGTTTGCTCCTGTATGGAGACAACTTTGAATAATCAAAAATCTACATATAAAAGGGGTTTAAATCCCTTTGTTTTCAAGCTCTATAAGAAGTACTTGGGGAGCAGAAAAGACTCAGATGAAATTAAAAGCCACTTACTTCATCTCATTCTTTTAAAATCTCATCAGTCTAAGCCAGAAATAGAAACAGCTTGATGTGAATAGAAAATAATCACTTTTCACATTTATCAGCTATTTTAAAGGGTGGTGAAGGGTAGAGTCATAGCTGGCTAATGATAAAATGTTTTGTGATGCTGACATCGAAGATTGGAATAGAAATACAATTTCTCCCAGTTACCCCCTGTTGTAACATTCAGCATAACTTGGGTCTGTAAGTATAGTTAGTGAGAAAATATCAACTCAGGTCAGAACAACTTTATCTAGGAAAACTTCACTAACTAGGTAACCCACTTTCCTTGAAAACAGGTGTCCAAACATCCACAGGTATGTGCCAGGCAGCTGAGGAACCTAACTTAGCAAGGGAATAAGGAAAGTAGTAGTCACAACTCTGGAATCGTGCAGGCAGGATTTGGATGAGCCAGAAGCAAGCAGCAGCTGGACCTCACTAGCGTTAGCAAGTGTGTGCATGGTTCTGGGAAACTTGGGAAGCGACTTAATTTGCTATGAAATTAGAGGTGCCTTCTCTTGATTGGTAAGTTAGCCTATGGACAGCAATGGTGCTCACTGGAGTGTAGAATGTGTGTATTTCTCCATGCTAGATTCTCTGCAGCTAGCTTTCTCTGAGTTGTGCTTGAACAGAAAGAAGTCTGACATTATCATCACTATTGTAGCAAAAATGTTCAGAGAATCTGATTTTCTCCTCATCTTAGAGATGTGTTCATTCTCAAATTATGTCCCCAGGAACTAGTTATACAAACTAAGGAGGTGCAAAGCCAAGCCAAAGGTTCGCATGAGCTTTAAGGCAGGCTAAGGGGAGGATTCATTTTTTGAGCATATTCTGCTAAAATAACTTCCCTCATTGTGTTCATGTGTGTGTTAAACACTAGGGGCTAACAGTAACCAGTGAGCTTTACCTTATGCTGCTAAAAGTTCTCCCAACTTTGTAAGCTGTTGCAGTGGATTAACTTATGGTCAGCTTGTAACACTCAGCTAAACTGAATCAGCATAATGCTGGGTGTGGAAAGCTCACCTGAGGATTGTTGCCTACAGCATAAAAGCAGGGCTGGAGGGGAAGCGGGTGTGCTATTGATTCTCCTGGAGAAGCTTGTCCCTCTGCTTTTCCTGATATGAACTCAGCTATTCTCATAATCAGAGGAGCTCAGGTCCTTGCTGTCACTGAGGATAGCTATGGTTCTTTTCAGGAGGGCTCTGGTTCTCACTTTGAATGTTGCTTCTTGGCTCCAGTGCAGATCCCTCACAGATCCTTCGTCCCACTGGCACAGACTTTCTAGCTTCCACCACTTGGGTCTTTCCAGAGCAGATCCTTGAAACAGACTTGCATGAGCCATTGTTGTGGGCTCTAGGTCTCCAGCTGAAACTGTGGGGGCATTGCCACGGGCTCTATGTCTTCAGCTGGACTTGTGCAAATATTGTCATGGGATCCAGACCCTCTTCTGGATTCTTTGGGTCTCTGGTGTGTAGACAGATCTCCCACAGTCTTTTGCATTTGATTCTTTGGGTGGATATTATAAAATAATCCTATAAATTATATGTCCTGTATTAAATTATTTCCCTTGTAAACCCTGACTATGACAGTTGTCATCAATTGCACTGGGAATTAAATGTTTCAATAAAGCCAAATAACAGCCAGAAATTTTAAACTAATTTAATTTATGTGACCCAGAGAGAAAAATCCTTTAGTATTCCTTCAGGTCTGATATAAGATATGAATAAAAGCCTAAAGACTCTCCCTTCCTATAAAGCAGCCACACTGAAACACAGATCTTATGAACAGAAGCATTAAGTAAAATTCTGTTGACAAACAAGGACAAGTTTAGTAACCCTGTGAAACCTAACATAAGTAGTCCCTAGAAAATATGTGGATCTTATCAACTGATTTATTCATTAATTCCTTGAGCTGAACTCCCTCAAAATATAACATTTCCCAAAACTTTTAATTGTGGTAATACATATAACATAAAATGTACCATCTTTAACCATTTAAAATTTACAGTCCAGGAGTGTTAACTAAATTTCCATAGTTACACAACAGATCTCTAAAAATTTTATTATATTGCAACACAAACATTGTCCTCTTTGGCCATTGTCTACCTATTTTCCTCCCTTCCCCCAGCTTCTAGCGACCACCAGTATACAGTATTTTTAATTTCCGACTTTGAGTACCTCAGATAGTGTATAAACAGCATCATTCAGAATTTATCTTTCTATGGTTGGCCTCTTTCACTTAGAAGAACACCTTCTAGTTTCGCCTATCTTTTTGCAAATGATAGAATTTCTTCCTTTTAAGCCTGAGTAGTTTTCCACTCGGGTGTATGTACCACATCTTCTTTATCCATTCATCTGTTGATGAACATTGCTGTGATTTTAAATGTCCCCCGAAACCATATGCTCAAGGTTTGGTATTACCCTGTGGTGCTATTGGGGGAAGTGAGTTCTTTTCTATTGTGGGGTCTTTGGAAGGTCATTTATCACAAAGGCTCTGGCCTTACGAAAGGATTTATCTATATATGAATTCATAGATTAATGGGTTTTTAGAAGAGAGGGTTTGCTATGAAATCGTGTCTCTCTCCCTGCTTCCTAGATGCCATGAAATGGGCAGCTTTGTTCTATACTATTCTACCTCTCCACAGGCCTAAAAGCCATGGATTCAGCTGACCATGGACTGACACTTCTGAGTCATGAGCCAAAATAAGTCTTTCCTCCTTGGAAATGTTTTCTCTCAGATATTTCATCACAGTGACACAGAGATGACCAACGCAAACATTTAGGCTGTTTATCTTGGCTATTATGAATAACAGTGCAGTGAACATGGATGTTCAGAGAGCTCTTTGACAGACTGATTTATTTTTGTTAGATCTATACCCAGAAGTGAAACTGTTGGATCATATTGTGGTTCTATTTTAAGGAATATCAAAACGCAATATGGATTTTAATACACTTTAATATCCAATTTTCCCTTGAAAATACTCATTTTAAAATTTTAACAGCTTTATTGCTTCCAATTTGACATATAACAAGTAGAAAAGTATTCAAAAGTACCATTGTTTGTATATCCCCATAAGTGAATGACCACCGGAAAGGAAATGAAGGTACTCAGCACACACAAATCCTCCTGTGCTCCTGACTGCCACTTCATCCTCAGACTTTCTATTGCTATGGGTTACCCTGCATTTCCTAGAATATTATATAAATTGAACTACATGTTATATATGCTCTTTGTGTGACTTCTTTCAGTCAGCATAATTGCTTTGAGATTTGTCCAGGTTGTAGGGTGATCAACAGTTCATTCCTTTCCATTGTGAACAACATCCTATTGCATGCACATTTCACATTTTGTTTACCCATTCTGAAAACTTCAAATACTACAATTGACATTCAGTAAAAGGGAAAAATGAGAATTAGACCCAGTTCTGTAAGGAAACATGGTAAGATAACAATAGTGATCCCTAAATTCCTAGACCTTGCTCCCAGGGATTCCGATTCATGTTATTTTTAAAACTTTTTCCTGTGACCCAGATACAGTGCCTTGTTTGCAAATATTAGTCTAGAGTATAACTAGGGCAACTTGACAACAGATAGTGTCGCAGCCACAACAGGCACAGGTTACATGAGGCGTGGAGATTAGGCAAAGGTAGGCAAGGCAAAGGTCGGACCAAGTCAAGCTGGATAAAACTCAGTTCAGGTTGTAGGTACAGCACTCTTTCTGATGCAACAGCAAGCTTCAGGTCAATAAGACAACCACAGTGAGTCAGCCCCACATGGTCAGCAAGGGTTGGTAGAAGAGACAAGTACCCTGGATAGCTCCCTGTTAGCAAAATGGAGTTAACCAGAGCTGAGGGCTATAAGCAGGAGAACTTGATTCCTAGAAGAGCTTCACATATAGGTCAGACACATTTTCTGTTGCATAAGAAAACTGTGCTTCTTTCCTACCCCATAGTCACCACTAGATCTTTTGATCTATCAAATTAGAAGAATTCAGAGGATGTATTTGGGGTGGCTGTGCCCCTGAGGATTAAGCACGATAATGTGGCAGGGAAATTTATCCTCTCTGAATTGTACCCTTCTAGTAGAATGCCACACCCTCTCTGATTATGCCTGCAGGGATTTTCATATTATCTGAAATGCTGAAAACAGCTGTTAACTGCAGGATCAGTATGGATAACTGGACTATTTTAACAGAGGATAATCATAGATCATGTCCAATGACAACTTCAATTCAATGACAGGGCTCTGGCTGGGGATATATTAAAGTATTTGGCTAACATGTTCAAGGTCCTGGTTTCAATCCTCAGCACTTACACACACACACACACACACACACACACACATACACACACACACACACACACACACACACACACGTTTATTCAGTAGCAGGGGCTCCAACTAAGTGAAAAAAACATGATACTGACTTGACTCAATAAAATATAAAGGCAATTTTTCAGTTTTAGAAGGGCATTGAAATGGAAACCTAAGAAGAAGCAATGGTTTTTATTAGTGAAAGTGTTATCTCAGAATCTAAAGCCTCAAACAAATGTCTTATAGAGCAAGGACATTCACAATGGCAACTCAAACATGACCCTTTATGTCATTTTGGTTCTAATAGGTTTTAACTCAACCTGCAACCAGCAGGGTACATGAGATAAATTGGATGTTAAGTCCTACAGTAGGATTATTAGTGTTAAGGGCCGACAAACCCAGTCGTTTTCATGAAATCTATGAAACAGTAATTTCTAAAGGCACATTACCTTGGAGACAGTCAATCAATTTCTTCAAGGGTGCTTAATTTAAATAAGGTGATAATTTACCCAGATATTAACAATACAGAAAATTCTTAAAAAGACTTGAGAGACAAGTAAATTATTTATAACATCATTTTTAAAAAGTAATGATAAAACATACTAGTCAGAAACAGCACATTCTCTCAGTTACATTCTTTCCCTTTGTTACTATGTTAAAACAAAAGTCCAGAGGATCCAATTTAGCCTCAAGTTTTTCCCCAAAGTGGAACAAACTAAAGTAAAGTAAACCTCAAATTTGCCACTATATTTTTACTTTTTAGCGTTTATTCTGAATCAGCATACTCTGATTTGAAATTAGGTTATCAAAATGAAAGGCATAGGAAACCACCTTTGCCGGGTGTGGTGGCACATGCCTGTAATTGCAGCACTCAGGAGGCTGAGGTAGGAGGATTGCTTGGAGTTCGAGGCCAGCCTGGCCTACAAAGTGAGCTCAAGGCCAGCCTGAACTGCATAGTGAGACCCTGTCTCAAAAAGACCAAAAATAAATAAAGGAAACCACTTTCACCCTTCCTAAAGCACACACAGATGAAGGTGCCAGAAATGATAGCAGAGACCTTGAAGGCAGAGTTGCCAAGGAGAACTACGTGTATCTCCCGTGCTGCCCATGGTCCTGGGGGAGCAAGGAAGATAGTTTCCTATAAAAGATTAGTTTAGAGAAACTAGTCTTTTGTAAATCATAAGTGGTTTATTGTCTAACCAACATTTTTTGGTTTACTAGTTTAAATAGCATCATAGATTTATTTACTAGTTAGATAATTATTCTAATGTTGGGGACCACTGCAAAGTGGTTCTGAGTAGGATTTAGTATTATCCAATTGGCTTTTCACATTTACTTGTGAGTTGTCTGAGGCCTAGGCACCTTGTCTGCAGATGGGCGGCTGATTCATGGTAAATGAACCTCTATGAGTCACTGGTCACTGCTGAGGCCTGTACTGGCCTATGATGCTGTGCGGCCTCAAGGACAAGGTGACCACAGCCGAGTACATGTGGCTCCTACTCCTATTGACTTCAAGGAGACTATGGCTGCAGGCATCTCACCCCTGCTGTGAAGGCCTTCCTGGAGTTTACACAGTTTTCCTAAATTAACATACTATTACTTGGAGGAGTTCTTGAAAGGATTCCCAAGTCCTGCCCAGATTCCTGCATTCTCTTCAGTATTCGCCCTCCCTTGTTTGTAAACCTAATAAATACAGGCCACGCAGAAAAATCTTTGGCTAATTCAGAAAATATTGAACCTGAAAGAGAAAGTCCCTCCTGGAAGCCTTTGAAATCATATTCCATTGTCTCATGTATTTACACCTTCACTGTCCACTCGCATGGGAGATTGCAGGCCTGATCAGCCTGCAGTAACTTAGGGTTATTTAACCCAGTTTCAATATTCTAACCCAATTATTTATTTATTTACTTCCTTAATTTTGAGGCACTGGAGGTTGAACCCAGGACCTTCATGCTAAGCTACATCCTAGACCTTTTTTGTTTTTATTTTAAGACAAAGTCTAAGTTCTCTGGGGTGAGCTTGAGCTTGTGACCCTCCTGCCTCAGCCTCCCAGAGTGAAAGGATTTTGAGTATGCACCATTATAACCAGCTCTAACCCAATTTTTAAATGTTACTTTTCCAAATAGTTCTTCATCTTGTTATAATTCAATTATAGGAGGTTTATTTTTAAATTTTCTCTTGAGTTGTAAACCTGTTTCCAAAGAAGCTGTATTGAATTTGATCACTACATCCAAACTGTCTCCGTGAATGCAGTTGTTAATATAATCTTGGGCTGGTTTTATGCGAAATCATTATTTCAGAGCAGCATTTCTCAAAGAATATCCCTCAAACACCTCTGTCAAAATCACTCACACTCCTCGTTACACATACAGACTCCTAACCACTTCCCTAAATGTATGAAATCAGAGTCACTGAAACTGAAGCCCAAGAACCTGTATGTTTAGAAAACCTCTGGGTGCCGTGGGTAACAGCTGTGTCTGAGATCTGCTGCTAAGCTGTATGGGATCAACTTGTACCTCCTCTCTTTTGACGACTTCACATAATACCATTAACTACCGAAATTTTTCAGCTATACTTACAGTCATGGTTGCCCTTGGTTTTTTTAATCTTTATTAAACAAATATTCATTGCACAAGCACTGTGTGAATAAGGTAGTTGACTAAATTCTAGAGAAGTAGGGTAAACAAGCTAGAAATGGGAACAGAAACATGAGGATAATTCCAATAGGGAAAACAACCCATGATGAATTTAACAACTAATTGCTTAACTGTGATTTTGACAGGTGCTACAAAAGAAAAATAAAAAATACTAATACTAAGGGGCGCTGGCACAGCCTGGATGCTCAGGGACATCGGATCTGGGAAGGGAGATTTAAACAGGGATCCGAAGAATGGGAAGGAAGGAATTACTGAGGACGAAAAACACTCCACACGGAGGGAGCACACGCCAAGGAAGAAAGAGCTAAGAGGAACTGCGAACGCAGTGAAATGCAGCTGCTAGGGTCAGCAAGCACTAGGTCTTTTTTTTTTTTTTTCAATTTTAAAAATAAAAGAAGGAAAACATATCAACAAACAGGCATCCAGTTACAAAATAGCATAAGAACAATACAAGCAATACAGAGTTACAGACAAAGTGGTAGGAAATTAGAGATCATTTTTTAGTGCTTTGTAGAATTTTAGATTTTATCCCAAGAACAATAAGGATCCATCACAGAGTTTCAAATACGCCTGCTTTGTCAGTCAGTTCTTTAACTGTGTAAGTGAAAGAAGGAGGACAGAAAGAAACAGCCAGATGGCACGATGGGGCTTTGCCTGGCAGCCAAGGGGCAGAGAAAAGGAACTGCAATAGAAACGCAGCTTGGAAAAGGAGCTGTTCAAATTAGGACTGATAAAGGCAATGTCCTGGAATATTTTAAGGACCTTAAAATCCCGACAACCTAATTTTACTAATTTAAAAATGACTCTAGCAGCCTATATTGCCTTTTATTATTGGTGACAACCATTCAAGAGAATGAGAATTAAAAATGCCCCTCACCCTAATTGTTTATTCTATCCCATGTCATAAAAGGACGTTACGTGGTTTACAGCTGCGGCCCTCCGCCTCTCCAAGAGGAGTTAGGCTGGGTGGGCCCCTCCCCTGGGAGCATCATCCTGATTAATACGCAAACCGTGATAACGCTGGAGTGGAGGGGCCTGACTCTCAGACGCTGGAGGCTGTTATTCTACACAGTTAAATACAGGTTTAAGTCAAAGCCAATGTGTTATTTAAAAAGAATCATCAGCTACCATCTCAGTAAAGAACACAGTGAGTTGGAGTAACTAGAAAGAAGCTTCAAAGGAAACATGAAATGAAATAATTTTGGAACTTATAATCTGTAAGTCAGTCCCTATTTTTGTCCTGGGCTATAATTAGCAACAAAGTGCTTTACTTTCTACCCTCAGCATGCCAGTAATGTAGTTTGAAACTTTGATACAGATTATATGCAGAATAACTATACTCTAGTGAAAATACCATCAACTATCACTGAGATGCTTTACTGACAAAAAAGTACTACAGCCAGACTCCAGAGACTAACTTCATTCATGTGAATATCAATCACTAAATCAAAATCTGTGAAATCCAATCAGATCTGAGGTTTATATTTAATATGATCATAACCAAAAAAACTTTAAGCAAAATTTTCATTTTCATATGAACAAGATTGGAAAATGTATAAAATATTCTGTAATATAAAATAAGCAGTCACTGTAGAAACAATATTCTATTCACAAGTATCTTGTTTATTTAATACAATAGAGCCAGTGGGGTCCCTAATGAAGTCCCTGAATATTTGAGGAAATTTACTTTTTCTTAATTTATCACTGTGGAGATACATATATATATATATATATATATATATACATATTTTTCCTACTCACACACACACATTTGGCTTATCATATCCCTGGATTCCATATCCAAGAATTCAACTCATTGCAGATTGTAAATGTTTGAGGGAAAAATTGCATCAGTACTGAACATGTACAGACTTTTTTGTCATTAACCCCTAAACAACGTAGTATAACAACTATTTATATAACATTTATACTGCATTAGTTAAAATTAGTAATCTGATATGATTTAAAGTATACAAGGGGATGTGCATAGGTTATATGCAAACACAGTGCCATTTTATGTAAAGGAATGCAGAATGGAAAGATTTGGGTGTCTCACGGGGATCCTGGAAACAATTCCCATTGATAAGAAAGAATGACTATGTTTGTGTTTGTATCTACATAGGTAGGTCTACCTCTATATCTATATCTACATCTGTCTATGTCTGTACTCAAAGAGATCACCACCTTTGCAAGAATTGGACCGCAAAAAAAATTTCCAGAAAATTACCTAAACATATTTTAAATCTTTTTTTCTTATTTATGTTTTAAATTTACACATAGCAGAATTGTTGATGCTCAATTCTATGAACTATAACACATGAGTCAGCTCTTGCAAGAACCACTGTAAATAGGATACAAAGCAACTCCAAATCCTGAAGAAGTCCTGCAACTCCTCTGTGGTCAGACTCCCTAGCCCCTAACCCCTGGAAACCAATGGCATGTTCTACCTTTCTGTAGTCTTGCATTTTTTAGAATGTCACACAAATGGATTCAAACGGTATGTAATATTTTGTGTCTGGCTCTTTTTGCTTGGCACAATAGTTTGAGACTTCTTCACATTGTTGGGTATCATCTTCATTTGATGAGTCTTCAGTAGTGAGTTAAACTCACTTGTATGAAAAAATTTATATATGAAGGGACAGACAAAAAGTGTAAGACATGGTATAGCTAGTTCTGTGGCACGATGCGGTCATTCTTTATACGCTCTACATATCAGCTCCATGTCAGCTTTTCTGACATATGTTCCTTTCTATGAAATGTGTCCCTAGAGACTGGGCATGGTGGTGCAGCAATCCTATCACTCAGGAGGCTGAAGCAGGAGGAACAAGGCCAGCGTGGGCTACATAGTGAGTTCAAGTCCAGCCTGTACTACACAGTAAGACTCTGTCTTGAGAAAAATAAAACAAACAAAAAGGTATGGCATAGAAAAACAGTAGTAAATGTTAGACTGCATACCAGTCCTCCGCTCAACAATTTTCTAGGCCTCACCATTGCTTATTAACTTAAGTCCAAATGTCTCATCCAAAATTCTCTCAGAGCATTTTTTCTATCTTATCACCACCAACTCCCCCAAGTAACCTACTTACAGCCAAACGAGGTTATTCATTCATCCCTGACAGCTCCTCAGTTCTGAAACTTTGTAACTATTCATTCTTCAAGGACCAGTTCAAAAGCCACCAGCAGCACGTAGTCTTTCCTAACCCTCCCTTTCTTTCCTCAAGGCTGTCCCCAGAGCAGATCTAATCACCAGCTGGCACACGTGGCAGGTTGGGGTGCCTGTGTTGCAGCACTATTTATGTCTCATCCTGAGATAAAGGAATCTGTCTCCTCGCCTCTGTCTTCTGTCTGTCTCCTCGCCTTCTTCCCACCCCCCATGGCACCGTGTGCTCCTTCAGGGAAAAGACGCCTCTGTCTCATCCCTGTAAAACACAGAACTCAGAGCATAGCCCTTCAACTATTATTAAAGTGGCACTAAAGGGTTACATTACAAATAAATATCTGGACCTAAAAGATGAGAGAGAAAACAGCAGGTATCTGAAAAGTGACTGAAAAAGGAAAAAAAAAAAAAACATCCTGACTATGTTGTCCCTGGAAAAATATTTTGCAGCATATTCCTGTTACAGTGACTACATGGTCACAGTTTCAGGTCAACAATTCAAAACCTGAACCGATGTCTAAAAACTACTGGTATTTTCCCTTTTACTAAATAGAAACCTACATATTTTAGACTTCTAGTCTCCTCATAAGCCACATGTGGCTTCTTAAGGACACAAAACAGTTTGCCTTGCTGGAGTGACTCATAGAAGCTGACTCACCTGAGCAATACAAAGACAGGCCATCCGTGCGCTTCCTAAAGCACTGCCTAGCGTTTGGCTGAGCATTACACAATGAATCACCCCCTCATGGATGCGCATGTGATTGTTCTGTCTCCCCACCCAGTTTATAAATACTCCATGGGCAGGAATCACATTCTAGATTTCAGTTTTCTCCTTATGCTGTTCACTGAAACGCTCCTTGTCCAATCTCCGTGTATCATCTCCTTCACCCTCACACACACACTTCATAAAAGAGGTAAACTGAATTTTAAAGCTGCCCTAATCCTAGCACTCTGGGAAATCAAAAACGGAGGATCACAAGTTTAAGTCCTGCTCAAACAACATAGCAAGACTGTGTCTCAAAATAAAATATAAAAAGGGCTGGGGATATAGACCCTTGCAAAGGCCTTGGGTTCACTATCCAGTACCAAAACAGAAATAAAAACAAGCAAACAAAAAAACACCACCTACTCTGACTCTTAAGACACGCCAGCCCTTGAAATATAATCCCAACCATTTGCCCATTTCCCAGGTCCATTCAACCCTACAAAGTGCGATACCTTCTTCCTCCTCTCTCACAGGCGTAAGTCCCTGGGAATTCTCAGCTTGGCGTTTGTGGAAGGACACTGGTCGGTCCTTTCAGGAAATCAACACCCTTTAGGGAATCAAGAGAAGATTGTAATTCTAGTTCCACCAGTAAGCAGACATACAGCCTTGCAGAATTCTCCAGACTTTCTCTAAGCTTCAGTGGCCTTCTGTGTGAGCTGACAGGTTGTGCGCGGTGTGCTCAGTAGCTGGGCCTCCTTTCCAGGCTCCATCTCTTCTGGCTCTAACTGCAGGGCACTTGTACTTTCACAAGGGGAAGGTGGCTGTTCGGACTTGGCCTTGCTCTTCATCTCCATCTGGTTCCCCATCTAAATAAAGCCTGGTTCTGGCTCTCGGCTTCCCTTTCTCTTCTTTAGTCTTTGCTGAAATAGGAGAACCACATTGCTCTATTGTGATGGCCCCACGGAGCAATCTTTGGAGCAAATAATAGGTTGGAGAGAAAAGTTCTGTTTCTTTCCGTCCGTTTTTCAGGATTTTCAAGTGAGAAAATAATGACAGGACAAGGCCTCATCAATACTGCAAGCACATATTTCTCAGTAGCTGCCAATTTCAGTGCGCCCAGGCTTTCACTCTCTTTAAGCTGTTAATAGATAATATGAATTAGTGGACCATGAATTTATATTCAGCGACCTCTCTGACATGTCTACATCCCTCCATCAGTGACTGTTCCCTCCTATACTCTAGCCCCGCCCCCCAGGCACTGAACGAGCCTTCTGGGAAGATTCCCTGCCTCTGAAAGGAGCCTCTGGGGAGCGATGCCGCGGGTTTCCATTCTCATCCCCCAGGAGGGGGCGCCACTCCCTTTCTTATCCTCCTGGGAGCTGTAAGATTTTCAGGCACTTTAGAGAGCGGCAGAGACACAGGCGCATAACCCACCACATGGTCACAGGCAGTGAACGCGCTTTGACCTTACACTTCCCGAACCCTCAAGGTCAACCATCCATGAAATGGGTCCTACTTTTTGATGTAGCAAAGAGTGGCTTGACCTTGGCCACATGACTTACTCTCCTTGGACTTAGAATCTTTGAATTAATTTGTAAACCCAACCACTCTCTCTCTCTCTCTCTCTCTCTTTCTCTTTCTCTCTCTCTCTGAGACTTATGCTCAGGACTAGGAACATAGCTCAGTGATACAGTGTCGGCCTAGCAAGTACAAAGCCCTGAGTTCAAATCCCAGCATTGCAAAATTGAAAAGAAAGAAGTTAAATTATGGCACAGCCTGAACTACATAGCAAGACCCTGTCCAGGAAAAAAAAAGGATAAACTTACCCTCAGTCACAGGACAAGGTACCGTATCTTCAGATCTCTACAGTCTTTTAAGATAAACAAAAGAAAGAGTTCTAAGGATATAAAATAAACCATGGTTACCCTCAATTCTAGGTATGTGAGACATCCCTGAAAATAATACTACTACTAGCAGCTAGTTTGTTAAGTATTCAATTATTGTTATTTGAATGTATATGTCCCACCAAAATTCATATGCTAAAACCTCATTCCCAATTTATTAGAAGAAGTTGAACATCCTTAATGTGAAATTCGAAATACTCCAAACTCTGGAGATTCCTCAGCAAACTAGATCTAGAGGTCCCATTCAGCCCAGCTATTCCCCTTCTGGGTATTTTCCCAGAAGATCTGAAAACATCATATCACTGCGATATATGTACACCCATGTTTATAGCAGCGCAATTTGTAATAACTAAATTGTGGAAGCAACCCAAACATCCATCCACAGAGGACTGGAAAAAAAACTGTGGCATTTTTATATAATGTAATATTACTCAGCTATAAAGAAAGACAAATTTGAGGCTTTTATAGGCAAATGGTCACAATTAGACACCATACTCATAAGTGAAATAAATCAGAGGTACATATGCAAGCAAAGTATGGTATCACTAGTGTAAGAACCTGAAAGTGGGAATATAAATTAGGAGGTATGAAGGGAATCTGCTCAAAAGTAAAGAGCAAATGGGATGAGGGGAAGGAGAAAAGGAAGAGAGGGACAAATGTATATGTATGTATGTGCAGGATGGCTAACATGGTTCCACTATTGTCTTATGTCACTTTATGGTAAGGAACAGTTAATGATTGGTTGTTTGATCAAGATTGTATGTCTATATGTGTTTTCCTGAGCATACGCTTTGAAGTTATCAATATGTAATACAGCAACCATTGTTAATTCCCTGGCACTTTGTCTATAATTCAATTTTGATTGTGCTGTTCTTGTGCTACTTTGTGCCTCTTTGTTAATGTTTTCCTTTTTTTGTTGTTTTATACTTTTAAAAATAAATAAATAAATAAATACTCCAAACTCTGAAACTTAGTGAGTGACAACATGATATCACAAGTGGAAAATTCCACATCTAACTCCATGTGGCCAGTCATAGTCTAAATGCAGATGCACTAAAAATATTACATAAAATTTCCTTCAGGCTGTGTGTGCAAGGTAGCTAAGACATATCCATGAATTTCATGTTTAGACTGATATCCTCTCTCCAAGGTATCCCATAATACATAGGCAAATATTCCAATTTTTTTTAAAATCCCAAACCTCAAACTCTCCTGGCCCCAAGCATTTCTAATGAAGAGTACTTGGCTTATATGAAAAATCCTTTGGGGAAGTGAGAAGTCATAAGTGATCTGCCTTCAAGAATGGGGCTGGTGCTCTAGGTTGAAGGGAATATCCTAGTCCCTTTTGCCCCTCTGCCTTTTCTACCAGTACAGAACAGTGAAGGGACAGACCCTCACCAAACGTCAAATCTGCTGGTGCCAGAATTGGACTTAGATTATCACAGTCCCAGATTCCAGAACTATGAACAATATATTTCTCTTCTTTATAAGCTACTCAATCTGTATTTATTGTTACAATAGCCTGAACTGACTGAAATACTTCTTAAGTGCTTTAATGCATTCATTCATTTAATCCTATTAATGGACTTACTAGGTAGGTGGATTCTCTGATCCTCATTTACAGATGAGAAACTCAGCATGGAGAATTTGTTGAAAGTCACACAGTTGGGAAGTCCTTCCAATGGTCTGGTTCTTAACAACTATGCTCCAAATGACCAGTGAAGGGAGAGAGGAGATGCAGGGCATGCACATTTAGCAGATGCAAAGTAAGGTACCCTTTGGTAGTTGAATCTCAGATAAACAGTGGATATTTTTAAATATAAATATCTCCTGTGTAATATTTAGAACATCTGAAAAATTATTTGTGGTTTATCTACAATTTGAATTTAATTGAATGCCCTGTATTTTAATGGTAACCCTGTGTGGAAGGTATGACCAAGATTCAGGCCTCAGACTATTTTAACAGAAACTTCTCATGCCTACTGTCACATCTGATTTGGTTTCTAAGCTCTAAATTCAGTTGTCGTCTTAGTTCTGGTGCTGGACTTGGTAAACGATCAAAATTTATAGGATAACCACAGTAGGATTACCATGATTGTAACAATTAATTGTACATTTCAAAATGGCTAGAAGAGAATATTGAATGTTCCCCCACACAAAGAAATGATCTTTGTAGGAGGTGATGGATATGCCAATTACTCTGATCTAATTGTTACACATTGTATACATGTATTGAAATATTACACTGTATCCCATTAATAAGCACAAGTATTATGTATGAAATACAATTATTTTTTGTTTAAAGCATAAGCAACAATAGATTAGTGACCCCGACCCTGGCTACTTATGAAGAACTATTTAGCAAATGGATCTGGCTCTAGCTTAGGACAGGGGCCTAAGGCAGGTAACCAAGAGCACAGAGTGCAGGTGGAGGAAGGGTCACAAAACAAGCCAGGAAGCAGAAAAGCACCTGATGTCCCACCCTATGGAAGAACACACCTCTAATTGGCCCATCTCATAAGGACCAGAACACTACCACCACCTGGGGGACCAACTTTCCAACACATGAACATTTGCGGAGGACACAAACAATATTCAAACCAGAGCAAACAGAAAATGCCAGAACCCTAAGGCAGTATGGTATTCAGTCCTCCTGAAGGATTCTTTCAAGTTCTATGATACAAGAACAATTTGGGTGGAAATCTGAGGAGATACTACAAAAAATTCAAGGATGAAAATTGGGTCATTTATTTCTATATTTAGAATCAACATTTTCTCATACATGCTTCAAGAAAAATCAACAATATTTTCTAAGTATTTAAAGACCCCAGCTAGAGTAGAACCAAAAGATTAAAAAGCAGGAAGATTGTAGACAATAATTAGCAAGAGGATTCTGAAACCTCTATCTCCCTGTAACATATGATCCATAGCCCCATCCTGAACCAGGAAGAGGATATTTAAGATTCCGCCCACAGAGTGTATTTGAATATTTACCCAAAAGACACTCAGGTTCCAGGACTATTACAGAAAAATACAGGAATTTTTAAAAAGTCATCTCTTTTAGAATATTTTGGTGGCTTCTCTTTTAAGTGATGCCTTTTTTTATGACTCAGAAAAGTTTGTTTCCATAAGGTTTGACATCACACAAGTGAGTCAGCAGAAAACCATCATCTTTCCCACATTTCCTATTTACTGACAATCATCTTAGGATAAAACACAAGATGGGAAGAAGAGAATCTTGGCAGAATCGTGGTGTTCAAAATAAAGATGCTATGTGCAGATCTGCCATGTTACAGGGAAAGAAGCAGCATCACCCAGACCCCTGGTGACTCGACTCACAGTCAGATTTACCAGTTGACAAAGAATTATGTTTATAAACCTGGAGGTGCTCCAAATCCTGCCTCCCTCACTTAATAGCTTGTGTCACTTAAGCTTTTGGTTTTCTTATCTTTAAAATGGAAACAATAATAGTAGCTACCACACAGAGTTATAAGATATTAATGAGCTAGTCAGAATACAGTGCTTTAAGCACGGGGCCTGGACTGTGTCAGTACTTGAAGGATGCTACTCTTGTTACTACTATTGGTAGTTTGAATCCAAACAACTTGCCTTCTTGGGAGCCCCTCTGTAGAAAAACATATTTCTGCCCTTAGGTCATGAGGCTTTAGACAATTTAACTACTTCTCAGGCTGACCAGGAGAGCTAGTAGGTGTTGCTAACTGTATAACTGGATCCATGATAGGTATATATTTATATCATAATTACATTTCATTGTTTTTAAGAGTTGTCAGTTGTGCGTTCTAATATTTAAATATTGAAAACCTTATAAACTATTGAAGAAAGGGGTGATTTTTAAAAGAAAAGCTATTTCTTTGTGAGGCTGTTTATTAAAAAATATTTACAAAATAGATTTTGTTGAAAAGGAATTACCATCTCTTTGTTACCTAACTGAAGACTTGCATCTTCTACACTAAATGAGAGTTAGAATAACATTTGAGGCAAAACAATCCTCTGCCTTTAATAACGCTATTTAAAATGCAAATTGCGGTGCAGATAAGAATTGAAAATTCTGTAGCGTAAAAATAAATGGAATTCCAGAGTCAATATCATATAAATAGGTGTCCATCTGGCCAACCCTTGTTATTGCCAAATTTCATCTTTCTGATTGTTTCCTTGTGTTTAACAAGAGTTTAAACAGCTCCCTCTTGTGGCTTAAAAGGTCATCAGCAATCCAGAGTTTGGTCAACTTAATTCCAATTTTATTCATTGCATATTAATGTTTTTATTATAGTCCATATATTTAGTAGGATTACGGAGAAGACCAGTAACAGGATATGAGATGAATATTTTGCCTCTTGTGTGTTTTACCTGGATGTAGCCACCTTTAAATTTGCAAAGTGTAACTTCAAAATGGAGTTTATGCTGCCTCTAATTTAGGGATATATTTCTCTCCAGGAAAGGAATGAAGTTTGACCACAACAACTCATTTAGTAAATATCAACCTACAACTGACAGGATGAACTTCCGAGTACTCAGAACTTCAGAGTACTCATCCAATCCATCGCTTGTCTGAAAAGCTTCAGATCCAAAATGTGTCATTGAAAAGTCCCTTTTCACTTACCTTTCTGGTAGACTTTGGCATAATCCCCAAAACTCTACTTTCATTTCAGAGATATATTTTCAGCAGTCATGATGTACTGGGTACCGTTCTAGACACTGGATACAGCAGTAAACCAAACAGCCGTGGCTCAGACGTGCGCAGTTTGTGGGAAGACGAGTATCAAACACAAAGCATCTGTGGTGCTGGCAAAGAGCGATGTTGGTGTTGGGTGCGGCAATCGGTGTCAGTGCAAATGACCGTGAGATTTAATGTAGCTGCCTGTGTCAGGCAGGTAGCCTCGCCAAGATGTGATTGATAAAGAATTTGCAAGATTAAGGGAGAGTGGGAAACTATTCCAAATAGGAAAAATGAAATATGCCAAAGTTAAGAACTAGCTGGAACCTGGTTCCTCTGAGGAACTGAAAGAACACGGTGGAGGTGAATGTGGGAAGAGAGGAAGGTGGATTCCGTTAGCTCAAGCCGGGTTGTGCAGGGCCTGGCAGGTCACGTGTGCTTTCGGCGCTACCCCAGCTACACCGGCAACTCGTGAACTGTGTCGAGTATATGACCACCAGGCTATAATCTGTTTCTTAAAGAGAGTTCGCACTGCATGTATAGACAAGACGGGAAGGCAGCAGGGATAGAGGTGAGCGCACTCTTCAGAAGACAGTTGCAGTGTTGAAGCGGAAGTATTGCTGACTAGAACCTGGTCGTACCCGAGGAGATAGTGGGGGGAATAAGATTCCATATATATGTTTGAAGGCTACACCGACAGCATATGAGAATGAAATAAAAGGAGGAGTGAGAGAAAGAGGACTCCCGACACAAGAAAGACAATGAATAACCTTCAGCTTCGTATATTTCAGTAAAAAAGGTTCAATCTAAAAGCCAGACCAAAAAAGCCAACACCAGAGGAAGGTATTCCTGTAACTCCTATGGCCTCCCAGGTTTTGTACCAATTTACTTTCCAAAGTCACAGAAGCCACAAACATCATGGGTAAAATGAGAGACAAGCAACCTATGAATAAATTGATGTTTAGCCCATTGAAAATTCAGGGAACTGCTTAGGTTTAGGCATAGGTTTAAGATTAAGAGAATATGCTCCTAAGTATTATATGCAATGTAACCTAACTGAGCATTCTGGTCAACAGATTAAGAGAAGAAGCAAAAAGAAGAATTCATATATTTTTCTGTAAAGATATACTTTGTGAGAATATATATTGAAAGATTTATGCCACACACAACCATGACAAGTGTTGCTTTGAATTTCTTGCTGATTTTATGCCACGTATCACAAATTTTTCTGTCATTGGTACGAAATCAAAACAGGTTTTCTGGACCTAACATAGAATATATTTTCTAGTTTGTTAAATAAGCACCAGCCTTTTAAATTATCATCTGAGAGTTAAAATTAGTTTGAATAAGAAAACAAATGTGGGAGGCCATCTAAGGACATAACTGCAGAATTTCCCTTAGAAATATCTGACAGGAAGGAGGGAGGAAACTTAATTTCCATTTAAACAGGAAACAAATGTAAGGATGAGAACCAAGATTTTAGTGCGCTTTGATGGCTTAATTCAGTAATTCATCCAAAGGTAGATGAGAGGACAGTGTTTAAAACAAAATTGCTTTATTTGTTCTGACAGTTCCCACACAGAAGCGAGAACCTCTATCACTTCAGTCTCGTAAAGTGGAAACATTCTCTTCACTAGGGCAGAAAGTAAATGTTCTTCCACCTGCTTAAGGTGCAGTATTGAGTTACTCAGTTTCAGATTTCCGTCCATCTGTCTCCTTCACACTGGTCTCTGGGAGAAAAAGTAAAGCAAGACTAGAAACCCTCCAAGAGAAGACAGGAAGACCACAGAAGTCAAACAGATGAACAAAATCATGAGTCCATTTTACTCATAACGTTTCGCACCACAAGCTGGAATCTGTTGTGCAGTTGCTGATTTTAAAGGAGAATCTCAGAAAAGCAGACTTGAGAGGCTGTGGACAAGCAGTGGGCCACAGGAGAGCTCCTTCAGCAGAGGGGAGAGCCGGCAGCTCGCAGCCCACCACCCTATTTTATGCTTTTCCTACAATCATTCTCGGTAGAAAAAGCTGACTCAAGGTATTGAAGGCTGGGTGGCAGTCTGTGTCTACTGGCCAGTCCCCAGGTGACATAAAAGCCAGGCCCCCACCTCTGCAATAAGGGATGAGTCAGGAGGGTTTCCAGCTCTCCACATGGAATCTGCTGAGGCCTGTGTCAAAACTTTGGGGCTGTTTGGAACCTCAGCTGCTCAGAAGGCAGAGGCAGGAGGATCTCAACCTTGAGGTCAGCCTAGGCAAGTTAGTGAGAACTGGTCTCAAAAGAAAAGCAAAAGGAGTCGTGGAAATAGCTCACTGTCAGAATTGTTGCCTCGCATGTCTGAGCCCCAGGATTCAAACCCTAATACTGCAAGAAAAAAGAAAACAACTGACTTCACTATAGCTGGCTTTGCCCTTGCACAGTCCTGCCTGCATTTCTTCTTGTCTGCTGATGTAAATGCTGACAGACTTCCTGCCTGCAGAGCCCTATCTCAGCGTTTGCTTCCTAGGGAACACTTGGAACTACGAAACCATTGCGCTCTGTTTCTTTGTTTTCCTAGGTATAGGTGGGAGGTTCTTAGCTCTGACCCCTCGTCATCTTTCATTTTCCTTTTGGGGAGGATGTGAAGGAAGGGGATTACAAGAGCTTCCACTCTGAGAAACATTCAAAACCAAACTCACGTGATTATAACCAAGGCAATCCTCAGCTTTTAAATTAATATCAATAGAAATGAAGAATTAAGACTTACGATGCTGCCCTCCTGCCTGAAACTCTTCTCTGGCCAACTGTCCAATCATGCTGTGGGCTTTCTGGCAACCAGTGCTCACGTGGAAGTTACCAAGGGGCCTCAGACACCGGCACATACCTCATTAGCGTGCAAGACACTCATCGCTCCTGAGATTCCAGGGGTCTTAGAAGCTCTGAAATCAAGAACCAGAGATTAAGACCATATATTTCAACACAAATTGTTCCTGTCACGCTCATCATTCAGAAAATTACAAATATCTTAAGTAGCTGCATGTTAGGAATTGGGGAATAAATACTGAAAATATGTTGTTCTTCATAGATCACAAATATCAGGAAATTATAATTTTGGAAAACGTAATTCCCTATATAGGTGCTATAGAAATAATCAGATGCTTATGCCCTACACGGTAGCCCCTGTCGATCGCTGTGACAACTCCAAATGGGCAGGTTTCTAAAATGCTAACAGTAGCTGTTCTGACTTAA
The DNA here is from genome assembly GCA_004027595.1 of Dinomys branickii. Classification (NCBI taxonomy): domain Eukaryota; kingdom Metazoa; phylum Chordata; class Mammalia; order Rodentia; family Dinomyidae; genus Dinomys; species Dinomys branickii. Next base: position 69,600 of record PVLD010002075.1, read on the forward strand.
TTGAAAATCACATATTTCAAGATTTATGCTTAGAGTTTATGAACCTTTGCTCTGAATGAAATAAGACAAGAGAAACACCTTTGAAGTTAGCCCTGTTATGGGCTAAATTGTGTCCCCACAAAATTCATATGATGACGCCTTTATCTCTAGCACCCCAGGGTCTCAGTGTATTTGGAGTTAAAATGAGTTGCTTAAGGTGGGCCAACACTCAATCACACTAGCAGTATTACTTCTACTCCTCAGGAGAGGGGATGCGGAAAGCACAGACACAAGGATGAGAGTTACTGAACTCCTCGGTCAGCTGGGGGGGAGTGGGGAGAGCCCTTAGTATACCAAGGCTGGCCGCTCACTCCAAACATCAAAATGTGTTGGTGAAGTAGGAAAGGAATTTACTGCGACTAGCCCATAGCAGGGCTGTTAGCAGGAAGGACCAGTGGGATCAAGTATCCTCAGCTCCGTCTTTGGAGAATACTAACAGATAGTTCAAAATTATATAGATGAGCCAAAGTTGCGGTGGGGGCAAGAAGTGTGCACAGTTCAGCAATCCAGTCAGACAGCAGTCTGATTGATCACCATCTCAGGGCCGGTGGTTCTGTGAGCTGGCTTTGGGGGATCTCTACTGCTTGCAGAGGCAGTTTGGCTCTCATCATGAGATGACAGCTCCTGCTTAGGTGGGAAGCTTCAGCTCCGGCCATCAGGTAATCGCTCCCACTTATGGAGGCAGCCCCATCATGCAGTGATCTGCCTGCAATGTTCTCTGCTTATGGAACTTTGAAAATATCTTAGCTATTCTTGCTTTAGTGTCTTACGTCTTGAAGAGGAATGAGAGACAGGTCAGGTAAATTTAGGACACTCCTCAAGTGATAATACATGTATGCACAGAGCTAAGCGGGAGCCTGATCAAAGTTCCCTGCAGCACAGGAGACAGATATGAAAGGAAGGCAGGCATGCCAAGCTTTCATCCTGCCTTCAGCCACCCATTGAACATCTGCAGGCCTAAGTAAAGAGTCAGTGCTTTTAACAAAGTCAGGCCCTGCGTCCCTGTTACTTGACGTAGTGTGAACACAGTGAGATGCAGCCATCTGCAAGTCAAGGAGAGAAGCTTCAGAGGAAACAGCTGACAGCTTCATCTTAGACTTCTAGCTCCGGAAATGTGAGAAATAAATTTCGGTTGTGTTAGCTCCAGTCTGTAGTAATTTGTTATGGCAGCCCTGGTAGACTAATGCACACCCCTAAGTGGGAGGTGGAAGGTCTAACAGCCCCAAGTCTGTTCACACCAAACATAGGCAGGAAAAGGGTTGAAGAGGAGGGCTTGAGTGAAAGGAGAGGACTAGATAGGCTGAAGAGTTTTTATTTTCAAACACATTCATGTTGGGGGCATAATTTGTATGTCTCACTGCCAGGCAGCTCTGACCCATGGGACATACATGGGTGGCTTATCGGTGGCATGGGACAGTCTCATTGGGTGGAACAAGCCGCTTGATGGGACGGACAGTCATCCATCTACCACCAGTGGCTCAAGCCGGCGGGCATGTGTTAAGGAATTGCACTGCTTGTTTATTTAACTTATCCTTGAGTTCATCATTTGGAAAAAGAAAAGCACAATCCTCACAAAGAAGCCACTGTTCACATAATCTCTCTGTCAAGGCAGTAAAATGGAGAAATTCAATTGTCAGTGGCATTTGGAATGGATAGTGCATGGAAAAATACACAAGGAAAGTTATGCATATAAAGGTATCATTTGTACAATTAATAAAATTTTGTTGCTGACAAAATAGGATAACTCTGGCGCTGGCTAATGCAGATCCTCGCTTCTATGATAATGGAAATTAAAACCAAGACACTCAGCACAAATTTACAAAAAAAGCGCCTCTAATTGAAAAGTATGAGAAAATAAAGGGAGCTCAGCTTTGATAAAGATCAGGCAGGTCTAAAAAATAAAGAAAAAGATGACAGGAGAAGGGCTTCAGTTTGAGAAAGTGGCTGGGTGTGCTGGCACAGGCCTGTAATCCGCCTACTCGGGAGGCCGAGGCATTACAAATTCCAGACCAGCCTGGACAGTGTAATGACTCAGAAGACCCTGCTCCCAAATCTTTAAAAAGCTGGGGATATACCTCAGTGTGAACATCTTGAGCTCAATCTCCAGTACCGCAGGAAAAAGAGACAGACGGATAGAAGGAGGGCCAGAGCAAAGACAGAGAAACTGAAGGGTCATAGGTCTAAAGAAATGGGTCAGAAGCCAGTTTTATGGGCCAGTGTACTGGGCTGGGGTCTGCTTAATCACTGTCTTAGTCCTGATTTCTTAGCTCTGGGAGGAATCCTCATGATTTGAAGGGCAGTTCAGTTCCCATGAGATTACTGCTCTCGACTAGAGCAGTCTCAGTCTAGTGAGGCTCTGCAGGAATCCAAAGTGACATAGGTTTAGCACAGTGGAGATTTCTAGGCATAGCCGAGAGTCCCTGTAAATCTCATTTTGGCGTTCTCAGTCTTGAGTGAAGATAAAAGTATGAACATTTAGGGTGAATAAACCTTATGTTGCCTAATTTTCCTTAATGATTAATATACCTATATCCAAAGTTTTGAGGTAATAAGGGATACAAAATGAGGGTCAAGCTTTTTTCTTTCTGCTTTTACTTACTGTTATAGCTTGTGTCCAGGTGTCCCTCCAAAGCCTCATGCACTCATAGGTGGGGCTTTTACAGAGGTGGCTCGATCTAGGGCGTGTGATACTGGGATAAAGGGTGGGTGGTACTATATTAGTCCACTGACTGGTTTAGCATAGTTCTGGGTGTGGGTAATGAGAAGCCCACTCTGAGTGTCGGTGACACCGATCAGTAGGTTGGTGGCCTGGATAGAGCACAAAGGGGAAGAAGGAGAGGAGGTATGCTTTCTTCCTGTCCAGCCATGGCCTGTTTCTCGTCTGCCAGGCCTCTCTGCTGTGCCGCCCTGCTTTGGAGACAGCCAAGTATGGACTGAAACCTCTACAAACTGAGAACCAAAGTAAACCTTTCCTCCCTCAACTTTGGGTGTCTGGTCCTTTGTCTCAGCAACAAGAAAAATAACAAAGACACATATCTACTGGGCATCGGTAGGCAGAAGTGAAGAGTCACCAGTTTTAATAAAAACTGCTTTTAATTCCCTGATTTCCTCAAAAGAAATCACAAATTGTGCTTTTAGTGTGCATCATGTTAAAGGTCTAGGAGCTCCTATGGGAGTTTCATGGATGGTATAAATTAATAGGACTCTGTGCATGGAGGCTTGCTTTGAATTTCTACATTCTGCTCTACTGCATGTTCATTTTGACACATTTGTCTGAGATTACTCTGATCCCCTACATTACCATTGCATTCTGTATATTTTCACTATCATTTCTGATTCATTAAAAAATAGAAAACTTGCTTCCTTTTTTTTATTTTAAAGGGAATAAAAATTTTAAAAATAAACCTTAAAAACAATACAGAATTTCAAAACAAGATGATAGGAAATTAATAATGGTGGTTCTATTGCATATTGTTATCTTCAAGATAGTTGTCCAGATTATCAGATATAGGCATGCAAAATTGATCAAATGATTAAGCATTAAGTGTTCCTCTCAATAAACCAATAGAAATTAGTAGTACAATTATCTTAGCTATCATATATATGATATATGTCATATATATATATATTTCTTCTTTTCTCCTTTCCCCTGTTCCAGTTATTCTTCCCTTTTGAGCAGTTCCTTTCCCTTTCACAATGTCTACTGTACCTTGTATAACTTATTTACTCTCAGGTTCTTACACTAAGGAGACAATGCAATATTTACACATGTGGGTCTGATTTACTTCGCTTATGAGTATGGCCCCCAGTTGCATCCATTTACCTATAAAAGCCTTGAGTTCATCTTTCTTTATAGCTGGGTAATACTCCATTGTATAAAAATACCACATATTTGTATCCATTCCTCTTTCTGTTGGCTTTCCTATAAATGTTCACTCCGTATTTCAGTGGTATTAACATGGTAGCCGTTTCTATCCTACTGTGTAGAAAATCCCTACCAGCTACATCCCTATGGGAGAAGCAAGGTGAATAGGTGGACTAATGTCTTCCTACCTTTGAAATACCATATGAGGAAGCAAAATATGGAAGCTATGTGGACTGAAAGGAAGACATGTTTACTCCATCACTCTCTTTAAAAACAGAAACAATTAAATATTTATTAGGCTTTTATTATAGTCTGTATCTTGCTTAATATTGCAGAAATAACAAAGAAACATAAACTGGCTCTTGCCTCAAGAAATGCTCATCTAACTGGAAAGACAACAGTAACCCATCTGAAGTATTTGTTTAGGAGCAATGAAGTGCTAGACTCTACCATGCTGATCACAAGTCTACCATGACTGAGCCGATCAATCCCCAAACACCAAGAGGCAGCTCATTTAGTCAAAGACTCAAGCTGGGGCCCTTAGCATACAAGCATCTTTCAAGTTTATCTTTCCAAGCACAATTTTAAAAAGCAGTCCTCCCAGGCCCCAAGTGGTATGCATTTGCTGATTAACATTCCCTAACAACTGGATTTGTAAGTTGTCTTTCCTAGAGGTTCTTTCGGCACTGCAATGTTATAATAAATGGACAGAAAAGTCTGGAATAGGGTTACTATGCAGAATATACAAACTCTAGCAAGGCTCTAAAGAAGAGACTCACAAGCATCTGTGGTGATGAGAGAGGAAATAAGACCCAGAGGAAAGAAAAGGGAGAGCGATAACAAAATAGATATCCTTGAGTTATTTTCTGATTGGCCATGAGACCAGTCGTGATGATGCCACACTAAACCTGATTCCTGTGTTGCTCCAAATCCCTAGACAGGAACAGAAAAACAAGTCTGCTTATCTTCTCCAGCCCTCCAAACGCATCTTTCCCTCCCCAAGACAATCCTGAATGCGTGAGTTCATAATTTCATATGTAATGATTTGTGAGCATCTGTCTCAAATGGATTTCAGGTGAAGCTAATATAAATAATAAGACCTCAAGGGCTTGCAAGCTAGAGGTGTAACATGAGCAAAGCGGTTGTCAGAGAAATCCCATGACAGACAATGAGGTGATGTTTCTGAAAGCACACCATGGAGCAAGAGGGCTTCTGTTTACAAAGAACATCATGTGGCAACTGACAACTGCAGGCCAATAGAAACATTTTTTAAAAATCAAATAGAGATTTGAAAGAAAAATCAGAACTCTCCTGATAGCCCACTAAATGGAGGTGCCTACAGCCAGACTGTGCTGGGAGCCCACGAAGCAAAAGCCAGGCAGTGATGCAGGGTGGCGGTTTTGTGGGAGGGATGAGGACAGTCTCTCACTTGGTGAGGGAAGAGGAAGAAAAGTAAACTATGAGCAGCAAAACCATCCTCGTCTATGCGGCAGTCAAGACAGCTGGAGAGGAGTGAACTGCCCAGTACGTAGCAGTGCCCCTTCCCTTTTCTGTGAGGAGCAGATCAGATATTCCTGACCTCTGCTTCCCTCTGACAGCTTTTATTTCTCTCCTACTCTCCAGTAGGCCAGGACTGACTCTAAGTTGACTGCATGAAACCATTGCATGAACTGTGAGACTCCTGTGGTGAAATTAGAAAACAACTTTGTTGTCCTCACTAGTGATAGAACTGAGACCCACAAGGAACCAGACCAGACCTTCTGACACGAGAGGTCTCTATTGGAGGGAGTGTATGGAGTAGCAAGCTGCCTAGTGGACCAAGGCAGCAGCAAGGTGAGTGAAGCGTGGGCTTTTAAGCTCTTTTTCAGGGTGGGTGTCAGTGGGTCAGAACAGCCCGAGCTGGGATGGGGGTGGGGGTGTGGTAGTGGTGTCCTCAGGTTAGAACAACCGGAGCAGGGTGGGTTAGGCCAGAACAGCCCAAGCGAGCGAGGTGAATTTGTCAGAGTCCTGCCAAAGCGGAAGAGGGCGGAGGTGGCTTTTGTGGCCGAGGGGAACTGAAGTGGAACAGGTACGGGAAGAAAAGAAATATTGAGAGTTAAAGTTTTCCCACGAGGAGGGCTGGCTGCCTTGTGACTTATCAACTAGGTTATTCCAACCTCTTCATCTGGGCAGTTCTTCTTCTGTGTTTGGTAAAAACAAGAGTGGATCACATAACCTTTAGTCACTTTCAGGTAACAAAAAGTCCTCCAGTAAAGAGAAGTCATTGAAAAGTAGTCTCAGTTTGATAATGTCTACGTCCAATCTGACCCAGTAATTAAGATTTCAAACTTGAAGGGCACACACTTAGCATGTGTGAGGCCCTGGGTTTAATCCCTAGTGCTAGAAAAATGCTCAAAATTCAGTCTTCCTTGAAAGACAAAGACTTCCTTCTGAGCAGAAGCCAGCCAGGGGAAAGTGGAGCTGGGAGTTCCTTGCCTCTTTCTGGCCTTCTACTATGGAGAGCTGGAACCCATTCACTCCAATGCCTCTGGTTCCCCCAGCAGCTGAATTCTCCAAAAATCCACGTCACTCCTAATCTTCTGTGATTTCCATATGGGTAATCAATTAAGAATTGAAAAACTGGTTTTTGCCTGTCTAAATCATTGATTCACTCAATTCACTAAAATACCCATGTGACTTTTGCTTTAATAATTATTTATAGGATGATGGCTGTATAGAGAACACCATACTAGATATTATAGTAAGATATACTCCCTACCATCCAAAGACTTTCCCTCTAGTTCACATGAGAAAATTAATACCCAAGTAACCAGACCACAAGACCATGTATGTATTAAGGGACCTATTGGTAATAAGAACAGTATATACTACAAAAAAATCAACAAAGGAAACTGTTCTTTCCACCACGGCTTATTAGAGATGACTTTGTGAGGATGTGGGATTTGAATTTGAAATTTAAGATCTCTGTAATAATAATAATTCCATGTAGTATTTTACATACATATTCTTAATCCCTACCATAACTTTATGAAGTAGGTAGTATTGCTATCTGAAGTAACAAATAAGAACATTAAACTCTAGAAATATTAAGCAAATTGTCCACAGTGGTATAGGTGGAAAGTGAAGCTCCAGGATTCAAAACAACCCTGTTTAGTCCAGATCCCTAGGGAAAACTTCCCAGAATGGAAGGCTAGACATGGAAAACAAAATGAGCCAGGGACACACAGGGGAGAGAGGTAAATGATGGTCCTAGTGTACACTAATGTGACCTTCCATTTTGACTGAAGGGAATAATTTTATGAAGAATCAGATGAGGCAGTAGGGACTCAATTATCATCAAATCTATGAAGTGTTCAAGAAAAGCATGTCTGGCAGATATTTCCCCAGCTGGTATTCTGCCTCTTCCTCTAGCATTGACCCCATGTTGTTTTTCTTGAGCTCAGACCTGTCTTTATTTCACCTTTTCAGGTCTTTATTTTGGCAGCAGCATTTCACCTGACAACTTCCATATGAGAAGGAATTCTGTCTGCACAGTCCTGTCTTAGGTACCTGCATAGGTTTCCTTTTCTACAACCCAGATAAATAAAAATACCAGTCAACAATCTCCAGCAGGGAGGATTGCTTTATTTTAATTTTTTTGGTGTGTTGAAGGGGAAGGGAAGGAGGAGAGAGAGATGAGAGAAAGGAGGAAGAACAGTTAATATCAGGGAATAAAATACTGGCATGACCTAGGAGAGAAATCTGTCAAAATGGAAGAAAAATTATTTTATCTGCTCAGAAAAACCTAATCACTTATAAGTGGGTTCTTAGGAAGTATGATACATACTACCAGTTAGCTACAAGGATACACTTTTATTTTTAAAAAGTGTATCCTTCAAAAAGTGTATCCATAGTGTTTATTGCTATGTTTATTTTATAGAGTGAAGTTCTTATAAAATGATAAGGATTAATGATTTTTCTTCAAAACAACATTTTTCACTCTCCTGTGTAACCATTTCTTCCCCTAGAGCCAAGGTCTAGCCTCGTGTTTTAGTTACTTTTCTCACTGCTGAGACAAAATACTCGTAATGCCCAAAGTTAAGGCAGGGAAAGAGGATTATTGAGCTGAGTTCTGCAAAGGTTTCAGTCCGTAATCATCTGGCTCCCAGGCAGGGTGATTGGCAGAGGGAAACAGTTCACGGCAGGAAGAATGTAGCAAAACATCAAGGGACTTTATTTGTTTTTGTTTTTTTGGTACCAGGAATCAAACTCAGTACTTGTGCTTGCCACGCAGGCACTTGTGCGGCTGAGCTATATCCCCAACCCCTGAGGGACTTTAATAGGATTTTTCTGCCCCTTTTATATTGTATCTAGGCCGCTTGGATTAGGGTGGTGCCAAACCTATCAGTGGACTGATTTAGTAATCACACACCCTTAATCCCAGCATCACACACTCCAGATCCAGCCACTGCTGACAAAGCCCCACCAATGACTGCATGAAAGGGACATCTAGACACAAACCATAACACTTTGGGTGCCTTTAATCCTCCAACATAGTCAAAGACATCACTAAAACTTGAGGGTGGAACAATGCCCCCATCTGTTTAACTAGACCCCGGGACTACTATGCTTTTTCTAAATTAAGCAACCCAAAAACTACTAGTGCAATTATTAATAGCTGAAGAAAGAATAAGTTAGAACTACTTGAATACTTTGAAGGTCTACGTGGTTACTGGGCCTGGCTATCATTGTAATGTCTTAAGGGGTTGCCATAACTTCTATAAATGAGGTTACCAGGGGAAATTCCAAAAGCAGCAAAAATACAACTGATATTTTCCATGTGTTTTACACCATTTCTCTAATCAGGAATGATCTGAATACGTTTTATTCTCTTTTCAGGCTTTTTACTTTTAACACAGTAACTTAAAACCATGCTGTTGGTCCCTAAATAAAAAAGAACCCAATGATTCGATTCTTTAAAAATGAACGAGATGCCACTCTAGAAGATGCAGAGTTGATGTACTGCTAAATTCTGCAGTAAAAACGTGTGCTCAATTTTCTTTCACACGGAAGTTCTATACTTTTTTTCTTGCAGTACTATTACCATCCTGCAGACATGCCGGGAAGCACTACTATAGATGGAAATAAAGACGTGCAGCATCCAGCCTGTCGGACTGGATTATAGTAAGTCTCCGGTTGACAGGAAGCAAAATAATGGATAATACAACACTGTAAGTATATTAAACACTCATAAATTGCCTGTCTTGAATATAAGCTACTGCTACAAATTTTTGAGATAAAAATAAAATGGGTAAAGTAGAGCTTATCATTTCAAGTCTCATTTTTACGTTTTTTCCCACAGACGTATTCTCTAGGTTTCCAGAAAATCCTCTGGAATCCTTTCAGTGGCTGTTGTAAATGTACCTGAGATACATGTACTGGCTTTTTTATTTGACTGTTATGAATAGGTATGGCCCAGTGAAATCTGCAGAGATAAAATTGTGTGCCAGGAAAGTACAACTGCAGAATTATTTTTTTTCCCTAGAAACTGCAATGGAGCCCTCCTGTGGTGAATTTAATCCCGCAAATTTTTCCCGATCTAAGCAGAAAAGCATGGAGGCTGCAGCTTTACTGCAGCTGTGGCCATGACAGTGTGCTTTGTGTCTAAGAGCCCTGGAATAAACAATCCTGTGACAAATGTATATTTCTGAAGAAAGAGAAAATAATGCCTCAGGCTGGAAGGAACAGAGTTTGCCTCTTTATTTTGCAGACATTTTCATCCATTTTGTGGTGGTATTTTACCAAAGGGAAAGGCATGGGGTTAGGAACTATTTTAGCAGTGGGAAAATAGATGTATCTAATAAAAAAAAAGACCTGCCTATTTCTATGACTTTAACTTTTCAAAATATTAAAGGAAAAAAGACTCTTCTATTTAGCTAGAAATAATTTATTTGGCAGGGCTGCATTTATCCAACATACTGCTCAAAACCAAGAAAGGACAGAAAAAGTACTGCTCTAAACTTAATTGAGGTTTGCTCCTTGTTAAGGACCAGAGAAGGTTTTGTTTTGTTTTTGTTTTTTCATATCTTCTCTGGTGAGGAGAATTTCAGGGACTGTACAAACATCTGACAATCCTGGCCCTACTGCTAATGATGTTTTCTTATGTCTCTTGATTCAGATCTCCCATGGACCACCTTGATAATGTCCTGGGTTTGTCCCTGCCTGTGGATCCCTTTTCCCATACACTGACGTAAGTGCAAATGCCACCCTCTTTCCTGCTCTGATGTAACCTTTCAAGAAATGCAGGAAGTGAATAATTTTTAAATTTTCTCCTCAGTTTTTAGGAAAGAGTTCCTAACAGTCTGCTTGGAGTGAAATGCTACAGATTCTAGACAGAACAGTGCACAGTGGCTAAAAATTTTACGGCCCTGTGGAACTCCTAGTGACCTATCCACAGTGCCTCACACAAAAGTGACCCTCAGTGAATATTTAGTAAATGACAGCTGGATGCATAGATGGATGGGTGAAAATATGCTGATCAGTTTTAGACATCATTTAATTCTTAATTTTTAAGAAACACAGTAAGTCATCAATGGTCATTGTGACATCCTTTGTTCCAAATTCAAACAGCCTTCTTTACAAACAATTTGGCAATATGTATTAGGACACCTAAAGTTTCTCTCTTTCTTTGGGTCCCATAACCCTTTGCTCAAACTATGATAATGTTCTAAAATCGTTTTAAAGCTTAACATATAAGGATGTTTTTTTTTTTTTTTTTTTTTTTTTGCGGTACTGGGGATCGAACTCAGGACCCTGCGGTTGCTAGGCAAGCGCTTATTCCACTGAACTATATCCCCAGCCCCAACATATAAGGATGTTGACCGCAGTTCTTTACAGCAAATGAATAACTGTGAAAATGTGTCATGAAGACTCAGGTACCTTATCAAAAAAATCTGTCCAATAATATATTTATGTAGTCACTGAAATATTGATGTAGAATTTAACAATATTTCTCATAAAGCTTTATTTTTAAAAGCCAAATAAAATTCTTATGCATAGTATTATCTCAATTATGTATAAAGATGTGTAGAAAATACATATTCGCATTCAACCAAATAAAGGTAAGGTTGCTTCAGGGTGGTGGGATCTGGTAATTAATTTTATTCTTATTTTTCCATACTATTAAACTGTTCTAAAATTAATATGTAACATTGTATTCAGAAATTAAAAACTTGGAGAATGAGGTGAGAGACCTTGTCAAGAAATATCACTCAGCAGTAATTTCTAGCTGGATTCTTCTAGCGAAAGTGCTCCCCGAGCGCCTCCCTTCCTCGGCAGTTTTCCCAGTTCTTGAAAGCGGCCGCTGCTTTTGATCCTTCCTCTATCATCAACTAGTAAACTCCTTGTATTAACTGCACTTGGCCCCCAACACACTGTCCTTTCTTATGTCGTTTGTTATTTCCCATCAATAATACTATGTATCTAGATGGATTTTTAACTTCCGGGGATATAGCTCAGTGGCATAAATGCCTGCCTGACAAGCGGGAAGTCCTGAATTCAATTCCCGGTACAAAAAAAAAAAAGTTACCTGGATTTTAGGACTGGCTATCTCTGTGATATTCAAAGAGTTAAATGATTACAGTAGTTCTTTGGGGGAAGACTGATCTGGAACCATCAGTCTAGAAGCTTGGAATGTGATAAAGTCACACGATTCTTGTAGTTCTTTTATATGATTAACAGGAATATTAATTACGTTACCTTTTTTGACTTCTTCAGTCTAATCTAATTTCCTGGACACAGCAGCTGTAACATCTCAGTCTCTGCAATGCCTAATAGTTCTGATACAGAATTGACAATCACAAATGCATAAATGACTGAATGGCTGAAGGATGAATCAAGACCTATTTACTGTCGCCGATCACTGTTCAATTAATACTGTATTTATTGAGCACTCAGTACATGCCAGCTTTTGCTTGGAGTTAGATTGCACAAGAAATTCTGGTAAGAGAAAAACGCATTAGTGAATTGGCTCCACTTTTCAACCCGTGTGAATATGAAGACTGAGGAACATCGGGAACCTTTTAAAGATGTGTTTGGGTCATCCAGCTAGTGCTAAGTAAAGGTACCTAGTCCCAGGAGTGCCGATCTGGATTAAGCATGGTGGGTGGAACAGTAGGGTCATTGCTTACTTGAGTGATTTTTCAGTGTTAAGTTGTCCCAGATAGGTCAAATTAGGGTGTCAAAGGTTAATGCTATAGCTCATTTGCAGCTTCTCTGTGTAGTAGCCACCTGGGAATCAGCTACAGTTGAAGCTTCTGCTGACTTTTAACCTGGCCTGTTGGCGCATGCCAGTAATCCCAGCACTCGGGAGGCTGAGGCAGGTGGATCATTGTAAGTTCGAGACCAGCCTGGGCTACAAAGTGAGTTCAAGGCCAATATGAACTGCACAGCGAGACCCTGTCCAAAAAAAGAAAACGAGGCACAGGACCTTGCCAGGATGTCTGTGACGGAGCACTGCCTCTGAAACTTCAAAGTGCAGAGGAATTTTAATTTTACTAAAATGTAGTTTCTGAGTCGGTAAATGTGGGTAGAGCCTAAAATTCCGCCTTGTTAACAGATCCCTCAAGGTGTAGGGGTTGCCGGTTGAGGGACTGCCCTGTATGAAGCGGGTGGGATTTACTTCTGGGGGATAATGGTTTGAATCAATGTTAGGTAATAAAGTACATATAGGGAGAGCTGGTGATGGATTTCAGGCTGAGGCGAGGGCGGCGCCACACATTCAACTCTGGCAACAGTAAACTCCTGAGGAGGAAAGCCGAGCCCCTTAGCTCACCCAGCTCTGTCCCCTAGGGTGTCGGGAGCAGAACTCCCACAAGCTGTGTCCAAGCGCGCAACCTACGCGCTGACAAGCTCAACCCAGTGCCAGGGGGTGTGGGCGGGGCCTCGCGGGCGGGCAGGGGCGGAGCTTTTCCTGTATTGGCGCGCGTCCGCGTTGGCGCGGGCATTCGGATTGGTGGCTTCTGAACCCGGAAGGACTCGGCCGAGGTCGGAAGCTGTGGGAACGCTGGGCTCTGAGGGCGCTACTGCTGCAGCATGGTCGGTGGCGGGAAGCGCAGGCCCCGCGGGGAGGGGCACCAGGTAACGCCAGCAAGCCTGCGCGGGCTGCGCAGGGCACCCGAGGTGACAGCCAGGGCTCCGGGCCGCGCATTTCCTTCGCCCCGGAATCACTGAGCGCCTGCTGTGTGGCCCGGAGCGGCGGTCTGCTGTAGGGCGCCTGTCGGGGCGGTTTTCCGCTGCGCTGGAGGTCGGGCCTGAAAGTGGCGCCTTCGCTTCTGCTCCCCACTTCTCTTGGCGCGGCTCCGGGGGAAGCAAAGGGAACTCCCTCATCTTGCCAGCCACGTCACTGGAAACCGAGTAACTGCCGGGATTCGAGATGCAGACCCCCAGCGTGGGGAGGCGGGCCCTGGAGAATACGCTTTTTACTGTAACTGGTTTTGCCTGGGATGATCACGCTGGTGTAGAGAAAGCGTGGGAGCACGGAAGGAGGATTTACCAAGTCCGAAGGGTGTTAAGTGGTTTAAAGCAAATTTCGTTTGAAAATCTTCATGAGGAGAAATCAGTCCCTTGACGTAAAAGTATATAGGGTGTTTGGGGGCCCAAAGGGCGTGCGGCCTGGCTTGAGGCTGGGAGATGGGAGAGTGAGAGGGACCCGATCACCAAGGCACCGCAGAAATGAGGGAGTTGGGCAGAGAGTGTGCGTTTTCTCTTAGGCTTTTTATACATGTTCAAGAATTCCATGAGCACCGCAGTACTTACTGATATCGAGAATTAAGCAGGAAAGAAGTGTCATTGTAATAGAGTGCAAAAGTCATTCTAGCTGTATTTAGAAAGTTTAATTAAGTGCCAGAGGACCATGGTTATAGGTCTTCATATTAGGTTACGCTTTCTAGGAACACCAGGGTGGAATGTAGTCATTGAAGGGATCAGCTGTCGCAAATTCTAGATTTGGCAAAGGTGCAAACTACCCCTCTTTGAGGGCACAGCGAGGAACTGCCCTGGCACAGTGCTGTGCTTCCTCAGAAATAAAATCCCCAAAGTGAAGATGATTGTAATAGAAGCTATCAGTGGCGGATAGTGATAGCCAGCAGCGAGATGCTAGGACTGTTCTTTTTATTTTTAAATATAACCTCGCCGGCATAATAACCCCATTATACGTGTACTGCGTATGTCTCTATGGGGGTAAGACAACAAGACACACAGGGGTTAAGTTACCTACCCAAGGCAAAACTGCCTTTCAGGAGGCACATTACGCATCTCTGACATGTCCCAGTTTAAAGCAGTCATTGAAATTCAAACCAAAGACAGTTAACAAAAGCAATAGCAAATACAGTTCTGTATTTCTGGTTGAGGAAGTAGCATGAAAAAATAGTTCAGAATTTGAGCTCCAGAGCACAAACGGAGGAAAGGAGAACAAAAGGAAGGGAAAAGAAAAATATATATATGCCTGTATCTTGTACTGAGTAACTAATTTAAAGATAGTTAAATGGCGGTGGTCCATACCTGTGATCCCAGCACTTGGGAGGCTGAAGCAGGAGGATTGTTAGGAGTTCATGACCAGCCTGAACTGCATAGTGAGACCCTGTCTCAAAAAGACAAAAAAAAAAAAGGTGCTCTAGAGCAATTATTTTTCTTTTGCCTTTTTGAGACAGGGTCTCACTATGCAGTTCACGCTGGCCTTGAGCTCACTTTGTAACCCAGGCTGATCACAATGATTCTCCTGCTTCAGCTTCCCAAGCGTTAGGATTGCAGGCATGTGCCATCATGCCCAGCTCTCAGTCTTATTAATAGAATGTGCATAATGGTATTAGATCTTAAATTAATAGTGAGGACTAAATGAGTTAATAAAGAGAAAGTGCTTAAAACAGTGGCAAGACTCTTAAGTGCACAATAAATATTGTTACTTTATGATTATCTTTGTTATTACTATAATTGCTATTGCATCCATTTTGGATTTCGTGGTTTGAGTTTTTCCATTTTAATTTGTTCATGGCCTCAGAAAGATGCATTATAATACATAGTGTAATAAACTTATCATTGGTCGATTCCCTGTCCTCTTTAACATTATTTATTCAGTCGTATGACTAACACCTGTGAATCCATTGCCCAGTCCAAAAACTGAACCACTGACAGTAACTCTACATTTATGCATATGTTTACCCCTTATCCTTTCTGCCTACTTTATCTCCTCTGAGTGTATACATAAACAGTGTTTTTTTAGTTTTAGAACTTTATGGAAGATTATCATGCTGCGTATAATGTTAACATTTCTTTATTAAATATTAACATTGGTCTATATTATTTATATTTCCTTTTAACTAAATGTAGTGTTTCATTTTTAAAAGGTCTATAACTATCCGTTCTGTCCAGAGACATCTCATATGTTCTTTTATTTTTGCTCCCAAAACAGTTCCATCATGAATTTTATTCTGTGTCATCTGATTCAGACATTTTGTAGACTGAATGATACCTACAGAAACATCAATAATCTTGAGCCTGTTAGGAAAATGGAAGAATACAAATATGAAACATCTAGGTCGAAACGCTCAACTTTCATACTGTTGACATTTAAGGCCAGATAGGTCTTTGTAGAGAGGACCTATCCTGTGCATTGCAGATTGTTTTTTCTTTTAAAGAGAAAAAAAATTTCATCATCATAAGGTAATAAGAGGGTAACAATGATTATACATTATGTATTGTTATCTTTAAATTAGTTTCTCAGTACAAGATACGGGCATCGCCTATGTGTATTTTGTTCATTTCCCTTCTTTTCTCCTTTCTCCCATCCCAATTTCTCTTTCCTTTTGAACAATTTCCTCCCATTTTACAATATTTATTGTGCATTTTGGATCTTATTTACTCTTTCAGCTTCTCACATTAGGGAGTCAATACAGTATTTGCACATATGTTTCTGGTTTATCTAACTTATGACTATGGGTTGTGTCCATTTACCTATAAAAGTCTCCAGTTTATCCTTTTTTATGGCAGAGCAGTACTCTATTATGTAAAAAGACCACATCTTTTTTATCCGTTCCTCAGTGGATGGGCATTTGGGTCGTTTCCAAGATGTGGCTATTACAGATTGTGCAAGGTCTGGCTATCGTGCACTGTAAATATGGGTGCATGTATGTTGCTGTGGTGTGATGTTTTTAATTCTTCTGGGAAGATACCCAGAAAGGGAGTCAGTGGGTCAGATGGGGCCTCCAATTCTAGTTTTTTGAGGAATCTCCACACTGATTTCCACAGTGGTTGTACCAGTCTACATTTACACCAACAGTAGAGAACAATTCCTTTTTCCCCACAGCCTTGCCAGCATTTGTTATTTGATTTTTTTTTTTTTTTTTTGGTACCAGAAGTGAACTCAGGACCTTGTGCTTGCCAGGCAGGCACTTGTGCCACTGAGCTATATCTCCAGCCCCTGGTTGATTTTTGGATAGTAACCATTCTTTCCCAGGTGAGATGGAATCTCAGTTTTTAATTTGCATTTTTGCATCTCTCAAATGACCAGTGATGTTGAACATTTTTTGATATAGTTATTTGCTACTTGTATTTCTTCATCTGAGAAGTGTGCATTCATCTCATATGCCCACTTTTGGATTGGGTCTTTAAATTTGGGAGGTCTGATTTTTTTTTTTTTTTTGAGTTCTTTATATGTGCTTGATAGTAATCCTTTGAGAAACAGCTGGGCAACGTTTTTTTCCCACATTGTGGGTTTTCTCATCACTCTGCTGGTGGTTTCTCTTACTGTGCAAAAGCTTTTTAAAAAGATGAGATCCTGGTTGTTAAATATTTGTCATAGTTCCTGTGCGATCAGGGTTTTATGCATAGTCTTTGTCTACACCCTTCAAGAGTTTTGCCTATTCTATCTTCCAGCAGATTTAATGTTTCTGTTTTAATATTTAGATCTTTGATCCATTTTGAATTTAGGTTAGTGCGTGGTGAAAGATAATGCATCCAATTTTAATCTTCAGCATGTGTAGAGCCAGTTTTTCTAGCACCATTTATTAAAGAGGCTGTCTTTCTACCAGTGAATGTCTTTGGCACCTTGGTCAAAGATCAGGTGGCAGAGTAAGTCTGGAGTTGTTTCTGCATCTTCTAATCTGTTCTGTTGATCTTTGGCTCTTTTTTTTTTTTTTTTTCCAGTACCACATTGTTTTTATCACAGTAGCTTTATAGTATAAGTTTTCAAACTAGGTGTAGATGATTTTCTGGATTTCTGCAGTGTCCATTGTGATTTCACCTTTTTACTTCCTATTTGTGTGGACTTCAGCCTGTTCTTTCCTTTTTTTGGCTAAGGGTTTGTTGATTTTATTTAATCTTTCGAAGAACCAACTTTTCAATTCACTGATTCTTTGTATTGTTTTTTTAGTCTCTGGTGCCTTAATTTCTGCCCTGATCTTTATAATTTACTCCCTCATATGAGCTTTTGGCTTAGCCTGCTCTTTTTTCTAGAAATTTTAGGTTCACCATTAAATTGTTTATTTGTGCTTGCTCTGTTTTCCTAGTATAGGTATTCACTGCTATAAATTTCCCTCTTAGGACTGCCTTCATTGTGTCCCGTAAATTCCTGTATGCTGTAGTGTCATTATCATTTAATTGTAGCAACTGTTTAATTTCTTCTTTAATTTCACCTGTGATGCATTGTTTGTTCAAGAGGGTGCTTTTTAATTTCCATGTGTTTATGAAGTTCTTGTGGTTTCTTTTGCCATTGATTTCCAATTTCATTGCACTATGGTCTGATAATATGCATGGGATAATACCAACTCCTTTGCACTTACTTAAGCATGTTCTGTGAGCTAGTATGTGGTCTAATTTGGAGAACTTCAGGTGTACAGTTGAGAAGAATGTGTATTCTGATGTTGTGAGCTGGAATACTCTGTAGACAGCTTCTAAGCCCAGTTGTTCAAAAGTTTGGTTCAGTTCTAATATTTCATTATTGATTTTTTGTTTAGTTGATCTGTCTTTGTGACAGGAGGGTATTGAAAACCCCCAATACAATTGTATTAGTAGCTGTGATTCTGATGGGTTTTTCTTTATAGGTGATTTGTTTCTTTTCCCTAACAGCTTTTAAGATTTGTTGAATTTCTGGGATATTGATTATCATATGCCTGGCTATAGATTTTTTTTTGATTGTGACTAATTGGAGTTCTGTATGTTTCACTTAACTATATATGTCAAATTCTCTTTCCCTACCAGGGAAGTTTTCTGCCATGATGTCTGTGAACCATTTTTAAAATATCATTTCTGTTGCCTCCTGCCTTTTCATGGACTCCAGTCAGCCTTAAGTTACTCTTCTTTGCCTTATCTAGTAGCTGCTGTATTGATTTCTCATGGTCCTCTGCTGTTTTTATGAAATCTTTCTGTTAACGATTGCAAACTGCAAGCCTGTCTTCTATATCTCAGAACCTGCCCTCATATTGCCTTAATCTGCTGTGAATACTTTCAGTGGAATTTCTATTCTCCTAGATATTTGTTTGAATCTGCCTTAAGGATTCTATTTCTTTCCTATGGTGAACATTCATGGCTTCCATAACTTTCTTAAGGTCTTCTCATTTTTTATCTGTATCTGCTCTAGAGTCACAAAGGATGATTTTCATTGTGGATACCATCTCTGTAGTTACTTGAGAAATTATTTCTGATATGATTTTTTCCTGGAGCCTCATTCAGGTGCTTTGTTGCTACCACTTCAGAAATGCCATATGGGTGGCTTTTGGGTTCTCCCACCTCATTGCCCCCTGGGTTTGCCTTTGATGCACTGAATGTCTGGGCTTGCATCTTGTTTAAGTGTCTTCTCACTTTTTTCTTCTTTTTTTAGTTTACTCATAGGGTGATGCTTGTAAATTGCCTATGGTAGGTTGCTTTATTGCTGATATTTAGAACCCATAGGAAATGACTACTTCTCCAAGATATTTTGCATATGTAACTGGTTTTTGGGTTTTTGGTCCTTTATAAGATCCTACATCTTCAAGATGTTGAGGATGAGAAGTTGCTGCCTGTTTGGCCCAGCCCTTGGTTCTTTGGCACTGTGTTGCAGTATTTTCTATAACAGTCAATCTTAGTCTTGAAATACCAGGAAGAATAGCTGTTTAGAACAATTATGCCACTTTTGGGTAAAGTGGTACCATCAGCAATAACAGTAATATCAATCACAGCCTAGAAAATGACAAACAGGTAACCATTAGTTTGCCACCTTTAACCATATAAGCTGGATTTGTGGTTATATAACAAAATCTGAAACAAGCCAGAAATTGTATGCAGTGTACAAGTACTTAATATGCCAATTTTACCTTCAAGGATTAAAATTTAAAACAGGTTAGGGAAAAAACAGAGATAGAGGAAGAGGAGGAGATTAGAAGTAAGGCTGGAGGACAAAGCGAAATCACACTAACATTGGGAAACTGGTGCAGAAGACTAGAGGGAAAGAGAAGAGATAAAAAGAACAGAACAGAACAGAACAACAGCCACGAAGGCTAGAAACCATCTTCACACTCACATAAAAACAAGATCAATGAAGGAGAAAAAACTAAAACACAAAAATAAAACTACAACAAACAAAAGAGAGAGGAAAAAAGTCTACTTCCAACTTTGTTTCTGCTGTCACTAGTAGACAGCCTGTAGAAACAGAGTCCTAATCTGTGTTTATCTATCCTAGCAAGTCAGCAGCAGGTTTTTGGTGGGGTAATGGATAATCTCAGTGAGCCTGCACCTTCTGGTGGAGACCAGACTCATTTGGCCTGCAGCCATCAGTGCACCTTCCTTGGGCCTGAGCCCAGGAAGGAGCTGCTAGATAGAACCAGCAACCGCCCTGAGTTCTGAGCTTAACTGGCCACTCTTCAGGATGGCTCCTGGCCAATCACTGTCTCACACAGGATGACTGAACCCTCAGCACTTACCTCCAGCTAATACAGTCTTTCATGTCCACTGCTGTGTTTCTCGGTACAGGACTCTTGGGTGGCTAGCCATCATCGTGTGTCCACAGGTTTGAATCTTGTGCTATGAATGCCATCTCAGGGAGAAAGTGCCACCAACTACCTCCTTCTTCACTGAAGTTTCTCTCTTCACCCTTTCTGTGGTATTCAGTTCATACTTCAGATGCTTCATGGGTCCACCTGGGTCCTTCTTGTCTTCCTCACATTGCTATATTCCAGCATCTGGACAGCAACACTCAGAGGCTCTTTCTCTGCTGCTTACCACTCTGCCATTGGTGCCTCCCCAGTAATTGATCCATTGCAGAATATTGAGCAACATTCTACTCAACATCCACCCATTAGATGTCACGGGCATCTGTCTTCCAAATTTGTGACCAAAAAGCTACAAAAAGTAAAAGTCCTCAGGGGGGAAGGGGAATGGCAAAAGTATTCCCGGTCAAAAATCACTGCTCTAAGTAGGAAGAAAGACTAAAGCAGGACTCAGTCCAGGTCTGGTGTAGAGTTGCACACTTGTAATCACAGCTGCTCGGGGAAGCAGAGACAGAGAATCACACGTTACCTCAGTGATTTAACAATACCATCTCAAAATGAAAAGGGCCGGGGTTGTAGTTCAGTGAAAGAGGACTTGGCTAGTGTCTATGAGGCCCTGAATTCAGTCCCCAGAACTGGAGGACAAAAACTAACTTAATCCAAAAAGGAAGGATCTAGGTTACCAGAAAGAAAAATATTGCAGCTTCAAAAACTAAAGATAGGTAACCTCCAAATAAATGTATTATCTTTACAGAAATTTATCAGATATCTGATATCCCTTATAAAACCTGGTGTACTTATATTGCAGAGCTACTAGAGTTCTGAGTTTTACAACCTAATCATGGCATTCAAAGGTCTTTTGTGAAATAGTAGGGTTTTGCTCTCAGCATTTAGTGCTGTTCTGCTAACTTGGTTAGGGACTGTAGATGCTTAACTTGATCCCTGATCTTCTCAGTGATTATATATACTCTGGTTGTACATAACTCTGTTGGACTTTGCTGAAGAAATAGCTTCTTTATTGATAAATCTCTTTTTATCCAGTTATTTCTGATGATTTGCTTCTGGTATGATCAGGGAATCTGGTTAAACAAAAGATATAATGATATCCTGTTAGCCCAAAGGGGTCAAAGAAATGTATATTCAGACTTGCTGTGCAGTCCCTGTTCTCTGTTTTGCCCAAAAGCGTCCCCAGGTTTTTATTCAGATGTACTATTTAGAGCCATTGAAACGTACATACCCGTGCACACACCCAAAACTCACAGAGATGAATGAATAAGAATGGGCAATATTGTTGTGCAAGGAAAGTTACCGAAATTAGTCCTGGAGAACTGAAGTTGTGTATGATAATTTTCAATGTGAAAAGACAGGTGCTGTGAAGAAGAGTAAATCCTGTGAAGCTGATGTCTCCAGTGACCTTCGAAAAGAAGTAGAAAATCATTATAAGCTTTCCCTACCCGAGGATTTCTATCACTTCTGGAAGTTCTGTGAAGAACTTGATCCTGAAAAGCCAGCTGGTGAGTTGTACCAGAAACTTTCTGCTTCTACCAGTGGAAAATATAATAGGAAACTGGACTAAGGGTAAAAATAGTTCTTAGAAAAAGAACATTTTCATAGTTATAAGAAATATGGTATAGTAAAAGAAATATATATGAATGCTGTACTAACATGCACCGCCATCTATTATATTGGCAAAGGCAAGTTTCATGACACTCTGCTATCAGTGTGAAGGATTACCACACGTAGCAGAAGTTTTAGTATGAGTTAACCAGTCCATGAACTGTACTGGGCTAGGTGAATGAAGAGCTATATTCAAGGATATTTACTGAAAGGAAAAAATGAGAAATGGCTTAAATGCTCATCAATAAGTTACCTACTCAGTGGATATTCAGTTTTAAAAGAATAAGGCAGAATTTTGGGAAACGTAAAGACTCATGTCTAAGGTATGCTTAGTGAAAAAAAAACTGGTTTATGACACCATTTGTATTTTTTTTAAAAGGCTGGGGATACACACACCGCTGTGTGGTTTTCACATGCTAATTCTGTCTCGGAAAGGCTGCACAAAAGATTAATCATGGATTTTGATGGAGTGACTTACTACAATCCCTTTTGGTTTAAATATTTTAACTAATAAGGACTCTTATACACTATATAGAAAGACATACTCTGAATTTGGGCATTATATCAAAACATTTATTGAACAGTATAGCACTTTCTAAAAAATAATAATGTAGTAATATTCAATGAAAAATATGTGACCCGAGCCTTTTTAGAATAGGAAAAACTACAAATAGAACATGTCTATCAGTAGAATAGAAGGGCATCCACCTTTTTATAATGGAATATCAGGCTATATTAAAAAATCATGTAAAATAACACTTAACAGCTTGAGGAAATATATAGAAAAATCTAATGGAGATAGGATGGATGATAAAAAGCAGATTACAAAATAGCATGACCTCACTTTTAGAATATTTTTGTATTTGTTCATAGTAGAGCAAAGTGTAGAAAGGTATCCCTGTTTTGGCAGACTGTGAACACTGTTATTTTTATCAAGTAACATTGGTGGTTATGATTTTGCTGTTGCTTTAAAAATGAATACCTGCTCCTCCACCCTCCAGCGAGGCTGAACTGCTTCTGCCTCCCATCACCAGCTTCTCAAGTAAACCATCTGCCTAGCGTTGAACATGGTGTTACCTCTTCCAGGATTTGTCCTGCTCTTCCCACCCCTGCCTCTTACATAACCAGGTCCTTTCCTAGTTTTAAGTTGTGCATTTATATAAAGCTCGTGACTTTGTGGTTTTATTTGGCTCTCCTTCTGTGATCCGTGAGTGGGGAAAGAAGAAGGAACCGCCAGGATTAGGGCTGGCAACAGATTATCAAGGAGGTAAGGGAATCTGGAGTGACAGCCGAGGTAAAGGGAAAGGAGAGGAAATATTCGTCGTCACTTTAACCTGTTTTTGCTGACTTGGTTGTCTCCCCCTTATTCAGTGTGCTTTTGAAGCTAATAGAAATGTAGTAATGAGCCGAGTTGTTTGTGGCTCTAATATGCCGACAGGATACAAATAGTCTTCCTTTGACTAAAAGAAGAAACAGCAGGAATGTTGGAAATGTTAAGCTAATTCAGTCACAAAGTTAAGAGGAACAGCTAAATGGTAATGCCACGTTTCTGTTTCTCTGAATTTTTTCCATGCGTTATAACTTACATCTTCACACTATGACTAGTTCCTTTTTTTTTTTTTAGCCAAAAGCTCTAAGAGAGTTGCTTAGAAATAGTTTACTGATGAAAAGGCATTATTTCCTGTTTGCCTCCAGAAAGTATTCCTAAAAAAACTTATTTTCTTTATAGATGCACTTTCCACAAGCCTTGGACTACAGTTAGTGGGTCCTTACGATATCCTTGCTGGAAAACATAAAATGAAGAAAAAGTCAGTAGGCTCAAACTTTAATCTTCACTGGAGGTTTTACTATGATCCTCCTGAGTTCCAGACCATTATTGTTGGAGATAATAGAACTCAGTACCACATGGGGTATTTCAGGTAAAGGATCTTTTCTTCTTCTCTCAAGTACGGCATCTGTCCTGCTAAGAAGTATGAGTAGTCACTGGCATCACCAAAGGTGACAGGCCTATTACCCCTTACTGGCAGGTGTGTGAACCAGCTGTTATTTTTGCTATTGATTTTTTAACCTAGCCAAAGATGGTGAACTCTTTAGGTTGAACTTGCCTGGTTTTTACTTTGTGGTTAAAATTTTTTTTTTTTTTGCTTTTCGGTTCAGAAATGTCCTTTAACCCAAGAAAGGTAATTGAGAGCACCTACTTTGACTTGGATAGACTGTGTACTGTACTTCCTGGGATTATGGTAGGTAAGAGTAGATTCTGAAGTCAGAAAGACTGGTCTACTGATTATCTTGGTGACCCTGTGCTGGACATTAGTGACTGACTTTCTGTGACTCAGTTTCCTCTTCTAAAACAATGAGGATAATTATACATATCTGATAGAACTGTTATGAGCATTAAATGAATGCATGCAGATGCTGAGTCTGTTAAGAAAAAGAAACAGCTGGAGGGGGAATATACTTTGTCCACTTGTACCAGTAGAGATGTTCTTAAAAGTAGAGATTAGGTATAAGACAACAGAGTGAAAGGTGGAATGTGCACGAGGGGAGATGTCATACAGCAGAAAATTTATGGGCTTGGAAATAGGTCATATGGACTCCACTTTCTCGCTTTGACACTGATTTACTAGAACCTTTGTTGGGTAAGTTCTACTTGTTTCCTCAACTTTAAAGGATTTGGTTATATACATGAATACGGTCCTTTCATTCCTAATGTTTTGTTATTGTCTGTCCCCTTTCTGTTTTGGTTTTCTTTTTTTTTTTTAACAGACTAAAATGGGGGTGATCAGTGATTATATACAATTGTCTCCAGGCCTTATTTTGCCTTTCTTTGTTCTTGGGTATAAAAGTAACTCAGTGTTAGGAATCTGAATTTTAGATAGTCCTGTATAGACAAGATCTGTCATAGCTATTCCTAAGAAACTTGGAGTTTATACGTGGTAAATTTGTTCTATTTTTATCGGTATACACTACAACCTAGAGATCTAAAATTCTACTTGCCTGATACTATGTTATAAACAACTGAATTTTTAATATCTTTTGTTAAAACAGAGATTCTCCTGATGAACTTCCTGTATATATTGGTACAAATGAAGCAAAGAAAAATTGTGTAATTGTTCAAAGTGGAGATAACGTGTTTGCTGCAGTCAAGTAAGCAAATATTCTATTTTCATTCTATTTATAACTAAATATTTGTTTACATGTTTACAGTCCATTACTAAGGGGAACTAGGGTAACCCACAAATTGTCAATTTCTAGAGATCATTTCTGTGACTTTTCATATAGTCTTATACACCCTCCTTTGTTGCCACTCCTGAGGAAAAATAAACCTCTTACATATAATGACTTATTTCACTTAAAGAAAATATTGCTTAATTTTTGGCTGGGTTACAGCTTAGTGGTTGATAACTTGTTAGCATTTTCAAGACCATAGATTTAATCCACGGCATGATAGATAGATAGGTAGATAGATAGATAGATAGATAGATAGATACATACATACATAGAAAAAGAAAAGAAGTAGCTTAATCTTGATTTCATGTGCCACATGGTAAAACCAAAAGATTTTTAGATGTTAGTTTTAAACTCTGTCCTATAAGTGGATTCATTAAAAGACCCACAGTATAATTCAGCAGAAAGGTTTAATATGGTAAAGTAAGGGCTCGTAAAATTCAAGAGGCTAATGGAGTGATCTGAGCCACCAGGAATGACAGGTATGTGGCAGAAGTGGCTCACAAGTGGAATTTGAGTCTGTGCCATCATCAGGCCTGGGAAATCAGCTGCTGTCATAAGCAGCTCCAGGACCACATTGTCTTTGATATAGCTGGGAAAATCTATGCCCTTTCCTGTGCCTTTCAGCGGCCAGGTACTAATGTTTTATCTGCAGGTGCTACAGAGTAATCAGGTGTCTCGATCACTGTACTCACTGGTGGAAGTGGCAGAAGCACAGCTGCTGCCTTGTGTCTCTTCTACCTTTTGGATTTCAAAGAATTACTTACGCCTGCTTGGCAAGAGCAAGGTCCCAAGTGGACCAGGCTTTTAGTGGGAGGGGCTGGGATATCAGCCACAGACAGGACTTGAAGCTGTTTTCAGCAGCTGTGTAGTTTGCATTGTAATAAAGCATTTTTAATGATAACTAGGGACTGAATGCAGGGCCTCAGCAAACACTGTGCCCTTAAGCTGTACCCCTAACCCTTTTTACATTATTTTGTGGTAGGATCTCACCTTGTTGCCCAAGCTGGCCAATTCAAAAATCCTCCTGCTGTAGCCTCTCAAGTAGCTAGAATTATAGGTGTGCACCACCTCACCCAGCTAGCAAGCACTCTTTTTATCACTTTAAATATAGTAGGTAGCTCAAGTTTTACGTGACCTCTTTTAATACTCCTTTTTTCAAAAGCTTTTATCCTTGTGACTTAACAGTCCAAATTTAGAAAATTCGAGAGAATTGAAGTCCCCCTAGCACAACCACTGCACTAGTCTGTGCCGTGTACATTGGGTGTATCAGAAGGGCAAATGCGTTGTAGGTGATGAGGAAAAGGCTGTTTTTCTGATACCTTTAAGTTTCATATATAAAATGTTGCATGGTATTTGTAATTTATGTACCTCCTTTAAACTCTTGAGATTTATCACTCAATTTAAATTGGTGCCATCTTTATTAGAAGCTATAGTTGCTTGTTTGCTTTTTGTCTGTCATTCGTGCTAACAGTAAGTTCCATGAGGATCGAGGCTGTGTCTCATGATACACTACTAGTTATTTATTCATCTTAAAAATACTGTACCTTGGCAAATAAAATACCTAATTTTTAATTTGTTTATTTAATAAATTGTTTTTACTTTAATTAATTGTTATTAATCTTATTTATCTTAACATACATCTTTTTTTAGAAGAAAGATAATATAATAGTGATTATCTAAAGTAAGCTAAGATTGTTCTGGCATTTTTTTAACTTACTGGAAAATACAGAAAAGAAAAATGAAAAAACAAAAAATAGGTGATATTTTAATTTTGTGAGGACTAGGAAGTAAGTACTTAAGGAAATGCCTCCCATAATTTGTGTCAAACATGGGTAAAATACTGCTTCAATATATAGCCATTTTATTGCTTTTTAAGTATTATAACTAGTTTAGTTTTGGGAGACAGTCCTTAAATGAGCTAATCAGAACATTTATTTTCTTAATGTACTTATATTGGAACCTAAGAAAGATCTTTCAAAGCAGGCTATTTGTTACAAACAAATTATTTGTATGCTCCAGAAAGTTTCTCTCTGAAAGACTTAATAGTCGCTAAAAAATACATATTAAGCCAGCAAAGATTAGTAAAGTTTAAACAATAGTGAAAAACACTGAAGGTCAAGGTGAAAGAAACCTTTGTGGTATAAATGCTCGTGCAAAAGTTTTGTAGAGAGTTGTTTGAAAAATGAACCATATTCCAAGATTTCTTGATAGGTAATTAACACTGCCAGACACCCAGACACTGCTAAGTATGTATTTACACCCTTGAATTAGCAATTCCCATTCAAGCTGTTAAAAAGAAGTTAATGTTTACTGAAATATGTATGTGAATTACCAATTGTTTATAAAAACAAAAAGTTAGAAACATCATATACTGTATATCTATCAGTGGGAAAGATTAGGTAAATAAACACAAAATATCCATTTGTTAGGAAGTGGGCAAATAACAGAAGAGTGTAGAATGGTTCCATCTCGTGCTGTTTAATGCAAGTAAAAAAAATCTAAATATATTCAAAATTTTATATTTATCTTTGGGCAGCAAAATTAAGAGTGAATTTTCTTTCTTTCCCCTTTTACTTTTTATCCTAAAAATAAATATTGAAATAGTTTTAATTCTTAAATGGTCTGAGGGATCCTATTTATCTGTATCACAGGATCAGAGCTTTCATAGAAACAAAACGTTACTTTTGCACAAGTGCACAAGACACAAAAGTAATCGCAGGTAATAATAGTTGCCATTTTGACAGAAATCAAGACGGTGGCACCAGAGTTGCAGTCTTTACCGCATTTGCACAGCAAGTGTCATTTAGGAATGTGAGGAGAGAGTATTCTAGATTTCTGCCATTCAGTACATCTGTTTTGCGTTGTGTGTGATGAAAGGCAGAACACCTAGACAGCAGTGCTGCACACTGACCTAGTGTGGTTGTCTGGAGAAAGCAGACTTAGGTAATTGAGTTGTCAGTCAAATTTTGTCCCACTTGTACTGTTAGAGTGAGTACTGATGAACTGGCTGTTTGGGTATTATGGTGGTTACATTGTGTCTACCTGGGGAGTCTAGAGGTTTGGCTAAGTGACTCAGCAGGGAGCCAGGTGCTTATTTTATATTTACCCCGAGCCTGTGTAAGAAAAGGGCTTATACAGAGGCTCTGGGTAGAGAGGACCGCCCCCACGCCCCCAGGGCAGATAGCCTACATTAAAAGAAAAGACTGGCTGCTGGAGGAGCTCCCGTCTTCGCCTTCAGCTTGGTCGTCTGGCTTCTGGTACAGACTGTTTGGCTTCCGCCTGGGACTCATCAGCCTTCTGGTGTTGGCTCTCTGGCCTTTGTGGTAGATTCTTCAGCATTCCATCGCAGACCCATCAGCCTCCTAATACAGACTT
The DNA here is from genome assembly GCA_004027595.1 of Dinomys branickii. NCBI lineage: Eukaryota > Metazoa > Chordata > Mammalia > Rodentia > Dinomyidae > Dinomys > Dinomys branickii. Next base: position 97,722 of record PVLD010002075.1, read on the forward strand.
ACACCGACACTGCAGTGAGCTCCAGGCCAGGGGCGGGGCTCTTCAGTCTCCAGTGTGCAGACACCCTCTGCCCGCCTCCTCTTCCAACTCTGTGGCTGACCATTGTAAGCCAAACCTTTAATTTTTTATACATTTATATATCTTGTGTTATATCTGTTTCTCTTGTGAACCCTAACTGATACATTGCGCATGGGTACTTGGGGAGCAGTTATTTTCTCATTTGAACCAAAGAAATAAGTGATGAACTATATTTGTTGCCAGTGATAAAATTCAAGGTTTCTAACAAAAATTAGATTGGAGGCCACAGCACTTGTGACCATCACTGAACCTGAGTGAAAGCTCCTCACTACCTAAAGACTTTTTAAATGAGTGTGCTTATTTTCATATTATGTAAGAGAATGGATTTATGTCATGAAAATTTAATATTTAAAAGATCCACATAACTTAGTGACCGGTATGCTCCAAGTGACCACTGGATGATACTACGTGACACAGTGAAAAGATTCATTTCGAATTCAAGACATTTCACTGGATTTAATGTAATGGAACTCGGAATGTACATGGCTATACTTTTGCATGTTGTGCCATACCTTAAAGCATCATGAAGCAGCGTGTGGGAGAGTACGTTTGCACCTAAGAGAAAAGCTTAATAAACTGGCAAAGATACAGTCATAATGAGTAAAAGGTTTGATGGCTGTACCACAATTTACAAGAAAGAACATTGGCAAGGGAGTGGTGCGTGTGTGAACATAAAGAAATACATGGCACAGAATTCTTGATGGCCAGAGAAGACTGAAGATTGATTTACATAGGCCTGACATGATTAAATTTGTTTTTTATAGTTAAGAAAAATATGTTCTTAGTGTATATACAGCTGGTGATGATTAAAGGTGAGATTTAGTGCAACTGATTTTGGTGCTTTAGGTTCCTTTGGCACATTAATTCACTGGGCTAACCACTAAGCCACCAACGCCTCTCCTTGTTAGCGTTCAGATCGCAAGTAAGTTGACGATCATTTGTACCTCAGTTTCTTGGTATGTCAAATGGAGTGAGGAACAGCGCCCCACTATAAATGTTCTGAGCCCTTTACAGTGAGCCCTCAGCCCATGACAGTGTTACCGTGAGCAAGTATAAGGTGTCAGAGGTAGGTAGCACACAGAAGTGAGTTTCCCTCTGGGCTTGGGCACTGCCCACAGAGGGTCGCGCTGGACTGTTTGGCCATTGGGGTGCCGCTTCTCCTCTTTCCACTCTTCACCTCCTACACTGCTTCCTTGGGGCAAAATTCTTCACCTTTTATGATAAAATGTAAGATCATTCTGGCATTAACATACTGTTCTAGTCACGTTCTTTTAAGATTTACTTGGATTATAATTTTGAGTAAGCTTGTAAACTTTGCTTTCCTTTTACGTTTTCTAAATCAACGCAAATTTGAAGTTAACGCTTTTCAAAACTTATTGAACTTAAATATTGTGAGTGTTCTTTGTCTCTTTAAAAATGAATAATCCTTTTGGATACATACATGGTATTTTTTTTCCTTTTGTGCCAGATTGGCCCAAAGCAGTATGCCATAGCTTAATGTTTGAGTGATACAACTTAGAACTTGACTTAATCTCAGCTTTTAAAATAGCTCTTATTTCTCTAATGTCTACAGTAAAGATGTACAGACTTAGGTCACATTTGCTGTTTCTTTGACTGGCAGCTTTTTATTAATATTACCTTTCCCTTGTTTGACAAAAACTATTAGGAGTTTGGAGACAGCTGTTGGCAATTTTTCTACAGACTTTCTTGCATGGAATTTGACATTTTTTTTCTTATCTCCTCCAACTTGTCTATATTTAGTACAGCATTATAATGGCTTTTACTTCTTTTTCAGACTATTTTTGATGAAAAGCCTTAAAGAAGCAACAGATACAAAGAAAGTTAGTTTCTTGAAAAACATAGATGAAAAACTCACAGAAGCAGCCAGAAAATTGGGGTACTCTTTGGAACAGAGAAGCATGAAGATGAAGCAGAGAGATAAGAAAGTATGACTTCAATCTGTTAGTCTTTTTCTCCTGATTTTTCCCCTCGCGCTCTGTCTTAACCTTCTCTCCCCTACCCAATCTTGCAGAGAGCTGGATGCCGTGTCCTCAGGAGCTTCCTTACGGGCCCGCCCTGAATAAACTAGTACTGTGACAGGTACCTTAGTGTACTTAGTTACTGGAAACCCTGCTCCAGTTCCCTTCTGACCCTGACTCAGCTGTAAGGGTGATACTCTGATAAGTTGTAGATACAAAGTTGCAGTCTTAGCAGTTTTTTCTTTAGTCCTAAGGATTAGAAATGGTTTCCAAAAATGTACACTTTAATAAAATGCATTGTGTTGTGGCATTTTAAAATTACTTTTAAGATTTTATGTTGACATTTTATCTTTCCGATTATCCTAGGAATTTTCTTTCATCTTAATGACTAGAAGGGTGGATAGCACCCTTGTTCCCATGTATTCCTAGTTTGTCTTGATTATAGACTGAGCTTCTATGGATTTAACACTTGTTAGCAAATTCTTTAATCAGAACTTGGTTTCATTACATAAATTATAGTTACCACAATTACAATTTATTTTACGGCATATTTCCTCAATTCTTTCCCATAATTATAAATATTGCTGAGATTTAAATTTCATAGGTATATTTATTCTAGTTTCCTCGCCTACAGAGTTTTAGTGTTTTTAGTACACAATAGATGGTAAAAACATAAATACAAAGAAAAAAAGAACTTACAAGACAGTCATGATTTTATACTCTCATTAGTAATTATGTTTTTAGATCCTTTTTGTGTAAATTTGTTTTTTAAATATTATTGTCAGCTTCATTTGATTTGTATTCATTTACTAGCAGAAATTCACTTGTCTTTCTGTATAAGAGTAATAATATATTTATGCATAATATAGCACTATGTGGCACGCTGGAGATCAGCGCTTCTGTGTTTCGTGGTACTGGAGATTGATCCCATGGCCTTGTGCACGCTAGACAAGTGCTTCGCCACTGAGCTGCACCCCTGCTGTTAAGAAATCAGTGTCTTTACACTGCCAGGGCCTTTTTGGTACAAAAATGCAGTCTTTTGTTAACTCATTTTACCCCTACAACAACTCTGCTGTGTAGGAATTATCCTATTTTACAGATGACTGAATTTGAAGCTTTGTGCTCTGTTGAAAGTTCTTAGTGGCAGATCTGAGGTCTATATTCATGACTTCCATATTTCGTATTCCTCGCTCTCCACCTTCTTACCGTTTAGCTGTATGCCATTTCACCTCTTTCTGCCTAGATCTGTTCATTTTTAAAAGTAAACACTGGTTAAATAACGCTATGAAATGAAGGTATTGTTCCTCATTCTGTTTATGTCTGATCTGATGCCATAGGACATTATCCGGGTGAGTGGAGGCTTTTGCTAAGTTAATAATGTGAAAATACAGATGTACGTTGGATTTCATTGTATGTTATTCAGCCTGTGTGAGAAAAGTCTGTCTTTTTATGTTTATGAATATATCATGCTTATCACTTTATATTGCTGAATTTGAGAGCTACTTCATAATTTTGAAGGCTGCAGAGTATGGGCTCATTTAGCTTAGGTTGGTTAATTTTTCACAGTACAGACAGCTCTACTATAAATATCTTTTTATACTTTTATTTGCATACTTACTGTTTCCATAGAAGAAATTCCTACACATATTATTGCTGGGTCTAAGGTAGTTTCAAGTAATTCTGTCTAGTTTTCTTTGCTCGTTTCTAATTCTGTGAGTTTTTGCCACATAAATCCTTTCATCTTTTCCATATTTAGATATAAAGTGATACTTCATTGATTTAATTAACATTTCTTTGATAGAAAGGATGTTAAAATTTTCATTTCTGTGTAGCATGTGTGCTCATTTTTTCTGACAGAAATTATTCTTGTGTTTTGAGTGTCTTTTGTTTGTAAAATTTATAGTTTAAATAGATTCATCTTTATTAATTTTACAGTTATGTACTTTGCAAGCATTTTTCATTAGTTAATGTCATAGTTTTGTTCTTTTCTCTTACTTGGTAGATTTTTTAATATATTCAATTCTATCATTGTTTTCTTTTTCCAACATAAAATTATTTTTAAAAAGTACTGTATTTGCCTTTCTTCCACTAGTTTATTTATAGTTTGCTTTTTATATTTACTGTTGAAATAAGTTCATTTTTTCCTAAATAGTGAGCAGTTGCCTTAAACTTCTATTAAATAATCTGACCTTTCTGGAGGCTTAATTAAGATGAAAGATGGGAGTGAAGTTGTAAGATGCAGAGACTTAGGTGTGAGAAGTTTAAAATGAAAGTTTATTTTTGGACTGTGTCCTTCTTGTAAGGTTCCATTGACTGTACAGAGGTGGAATATTGCAGCAAATATTTTATTAAGGAAAGACCTTTAGAAAGGCCACTCGTGTGACTAAACAGGAGAATGTTGACTGAAAGGATTTTGGTGGTGGTCTGGCTGGGTTTTTGTCTTTGAAGATGAGCACTTGTTAAAAGTAAGCTGACTGCGATTTGCCTGCGAAGGGTACTATATAAGTAGAAACTGCCCTATTTGGGGGGAGTCGGTGAAGTAAGTGTAAGTTTTCCAGGGGAAAATAGTAGGGTCTGAATTTGGGAGGATGGACAAGAGGAATTCTGTCATCCTTTTCCTGCTAAATAATAAACCTGTTCCTCTGTCTTCTTTCAGACCAAGTTCTTATGCTTTCTGCCCTTGGACTTTAGAGGAAACTGACACTGTGGCAGACTTCTAAATTACTAGCACAATTAATAAAAACGAGTCTATGTTTTATAACTATGTCAGATGCTTTTTAACTAATGATTTTGAGTTTTTATTAGTGTATGTTGCTGCACATGATTATGTGCTCACGGAGAGCGGGTGCTGTATTGAATACAACTTTAATTCTTCTGATTCCCCTCCCCTTCCTCCCCCTCTCCCTCCATCTCCTAAAAGATCTGTCTCTGTATTTTCTGTTTTCTGTCTTTTGTTTTGCTCTTTATTCATACTTTGGGTTTCTCATATAGGAGAACCCATGCGATATCTAAGTTTGTATGTCTTTTCTATTTCACTTAACCTTATTGTCTTAGGGTGCCTTTTGGCTAATTTAAAAAGCAAATAGTATCAAATTTTTATCCTAGCATCCAAATTTATTGAAATAAAATGTCTTTCAATTTTTTTTTAGCAGAAATGTTCAGGGTTTGTATGTTTTTGTCTTTGGTTTGGTTTGTGATATGGTCCATTTACCATCACTTAATTTTCTGTTTATTTTTTCCTTAACTTAGGTTGTGACAAAGACCTTTCATGGTGCGGGCTTGGTTGTTCCAGTAGATAAAAATGATGTTGGGTACAGAGAACTCCCTGAAACAGATGGTAATATATTTCGTACGTAAATATGTCCATCTATGTTAATATCTATATAAATATATATATGGAAGAGGGTTTTCCTTTTATTGGGAAATAAGTAACTGTAAAGAACAAGCTCATAGTAACTGGGTTTTATACCAGTGTGACCTTTTTAGTAAATTATTTAACCTCACTAGACCTTGGCTTTTTCATTTGTGAGATGAATAATACTATTTCATAGACATATTTAGGATGCAAGAGTGCTCACATTTTCTGAGGTATTTCATAACCTTTGATATTACGGTGAACTTAAAAAATAGTAATTATTGAAATAGATTTTTACTTGTATAGTTTTTTATGAACAGTTTTTATCTGCATGTAAAACTCTTTAACTTTCATAAACCCAGGTTTCTGATCTACTTCATGTGTAAGAACACTGAAAATGAACTATACATATAATCTCATTATGGCTACATTAAAAAAAGAATTAAAGCCACTTTTCTTCTCTCCATTTCCTTCTTGTTGTAAGCATCCTTTTGGCATTCTTTATCATCCTGTTCCGGGGAATAAAACTTAAAAGGAAATCAGCCACTCCTCGAGGGCAAGCCAGCTATTCCTGCCCAACACTCATATCTGGCCATTCTTTCTCAGAAGGGAGCTAATTAGCCTTTGTATTAAGACCTAAAAAAATGTATATTTTTAACCATTTCTCTAAACCAACTGTTCTCAGACTTTTAAATGTTTCCTATGTTCATTACTCACATGTAACTGTTTTGCTGTATTATTACCACTTTCGATGAATGCCTCAGGGGATATGAATGTGGCTGAACTGTCCAGTACAGTGGCCACTAGCCACATGTGGCTGCTGAGCACTTTAAATGTGAGTTGAAATGACTGAGGAACAGAGTTTTTAATTTAAATAAATGTGTAAGTTGAACTAGCATTAAATTTTCTACATTGATCATATGTTGAAATAATACTGTTCTAGAAATACTGGGTTTTTAAATTCACCTGTTTCTTTTTTTCACATGAATACTGGAAAAATGGTAATTGTATATATACTGCATTTTGTGCTTCGCTGACACGTTATCTGTCCCATATCTCCTCCCTGCATCCAGAGACCTTCCCAGCTCCTGCCATGCAGTCTTCTGTTGGTGCCTTAAATGACCTTCTCTTCTTCTTTGCTCACTCATCCACTTGTAGCTTTAAAGACCATCATTAGGGGCCGGGGGTTTAGCCAGTGGTGCAGTGCCTGCCTGATCAGCGCAAGGTCCTGAGTTCGATTCCTGGCTACCCTCCCCCACCAAAGCATCAGTGGTGTCTCATTTGGGAAAGGTTGAGAACATCTGCTACACAGCAGCAGCCTAAAACTTTAAGGGTGATAAATCTTCAACTGTAGTACCTGGAGTAAAGCCTTATTTTACCCCAGTTGTGTGTGGTTTTGTAGTTTTATATTCAAGCCATTAGGTCCTTCTGTGCTTATTTCTGCATAAGAAGTAGACATGAAGTTAAAGACGTAAAGTTAAAGGTCGCCTTGCTGTTGCCAAGTATTGCCTACCAGGAGGTTTAATGGGCTGATGGTTCATTAGTGAGGTGTGACAGTGATAAACAGAAAATAGTTCACTTTGTTCCTAACCAGTATCCCTCTTTGAAGCTTCTTAAAATAATTTTTAACCTTGCAATTAAAATACCATTTGTTGACCATTCTTAAATGTTATGATTCATTATACCATGTACTATATACATACCAGTAAAAGTAAATAATCCTCATGCAGTTCTTTAGGTCTTGTTCTCATTTTCAGAAGGAAAATAGAATGAGAGTTAGCGTGACAACCCGGGGGAACTGGCACTCACACTTGTCATTCTAACAGTAGAGTGCATGTTACTAAAGTGACAATAATTGCTTACCTTAGTTGCCTGACTTTTAGTTTTGAGAAAATCGTGTGGTGTGGCTTAAGCATTCCATTTGGTGGTGGTAACAGGCTCTGATGAGAGTTAAGTATGAGAATTCCCAAATCATTAAGTCAAATGCTTTGAGTAGTAACATTTAAGGCTTCATTTTGAGTAATTAGATCTTCACCAAGATATGTTTTAAGTTTGGGCTTCTGTTAAGTGAATTTCCATAGAATATTTTTTTGGTAGAAGAACATGTCTTTCTTCAGAATGAGGCTGAGCCAAGTAATTTTATCTGTTCAGTATTTTTTGAACTTACTCATTCTTATAATTTGCCTACTCTTTTCTAGTCTGTGTGATTTTCATAAATTGAAAATGTAATACCAGAAAGCGATAACCTTTAAATTATTTTCTAAGGGAAAACAAATAGGTCTTTACTTCCAAGCCAGCCCTAATTGATTTGTAGTAGTTGCCCGGAGCATTGTGGTGAGAAATTTGAAGGATCCCAGTCAGTTAATTACATCTGGATACACAAAAGAACCACTTATTTTCCAGCTTTTAGAAAAGGAGGATTTTGTAAGAAGCTTCATTTGTTGCATGAAATGATTGGCTTTGCTTTTTGTGCAAAAGAAAGGCTGTGAGACTTACTTTAAATTATTTAACGTCTGATAGGCTGCAAACCAGTGAAGACCATATATAGTCAGAAACGTAAGGGATAAATGGTGTCATTTGTCCAATGTGATAGTGTCTATCAAGGGTAGCAAAAGGAAGAAAATGCATTTTGTGACCCATATAGTAGCATGTATTCACCGTTTTCATCATGACTGAATTAATCACATGATACCATGCACTGAAGTTAAAATTCTCAGTCTGTCTTTACCACCTTCGATAATTACATATCTTACAGCTTACTAGTAGTGCATTACTCTTAAGTCTGATTGAGGTTTTAGCCAGTCCTTCTCAACCCCAGCATGGTAACCGTCCTGTTTAGAAATGTGTCTTGAGTAATATATTTTTTTCATTGTTGAATTATCTTCTCAGAAGTACAATTTGTCAAAAACAAGTTATGATTTGTCAACATAAAATCTATTGTAAATATTTAGTATCTGTTCTTATCTCATCAGCGTCCTGAGATCTGATGTACACTGGCATTCAGAGAGTAATGAAGAAACTGTTGAAAGCTATAGTTGAATTATTAGGCCGCGGGTAATCTTTTTCTGGGTTCGTACTTCAGACTACTTCCCACGGGCTTCTCGTTCTCCCACTCGCACCTCGGCAGTGCGGGGGCGAGTCTGGAGGCCGGCCCTGGCTGGCGCTTGGTCGGTTACCTACTGTCTCGGTTGCACATTCTTGTTTGGGTTTTTGTTTTCTAACTACTTAAAAAGACATTTCTAGTTTGAGGGCAGTTAGAAATGAGATGAAGCAGTCATGGCCAAAGTTTGCCAACTCCTGGACTAGCCTGCTGAAATTTTTTCATGTATAAAAGCATGATTATAACTGATTCCATTGTGAAGTCTTTTCTTTTAAGCCATTTTTATGTTTGAATCCTTAGAAAAATAATACAATTGCCATTCAGAATTGTAATTCAGCAGTTTATTAAGGTGGTATCAGTTGGACTAGTACAGTCATAAGAGGAAAAACTCTATGGTCCTTTTATATCTCTAGTGATGGTTGTAATCTTTCTGACTGAATAGATTATCTCTTTATGTTTACTTCAGCTGACCTCAAGAAAATTTGCAAAACAATTGTTGAGGCTACAAGTGATGAAGAGAGGCTGAAAGCCTTTGCTCCCATTCAGGAAATGATGACTTTTGTGCAGTTTGCCAATGATGAATGTGATTATGGCATGGGGCTGGAGTTGGGAATGGACCTCTTTTGCTATGGTTCACATGTGAGTGTAAAAAAAAACTGCTTCCACATACACACACTGATGCGTGCACATTCATATTCCCCAGATTGCGGCAGAGGTGAGCTGTGGATTCAGCTTCTGTCTCAAAATGAACTTTTTGAAGTGATTTTTAATCAGATGGCCAAAAATACTTGAAATCCATCTTGTATTCAGACAAATATTAATAACCAAGATTATTTCCTTCAGGTTTAAAGTGAGTTTATCTATTAGGCATATAATATGGATATGCCATTTAGTTTGGTATGTGTATATAGTTGTGCTTGTAAATATGGCATGTATGAACACCTTTGGGTCCATTTCTAGTTTTTTTTTTTTTTGAGGTAGGTTCTCACTGTATAGTTCAGAAAGGTCTTAAACTCACTGCCTCAGCCTCCCAAATGGTGGGACTACAGGCGTGTGTCACTGCACCCAGCTGATAATACTATTTTAAAATATGCTTTAAATTAAAATATAGATGATAGTTCTCGTGGATTATTTGCTCATTAAATTAGAAGAATTTACTTAACAAATCAATACTGAAGGTTAAAAGGGTGATCAGGTATAGTAGATGTAACGTTCTTCCAGTTTTAAGTCGGATTTCCCTCATACGTGTAATATTAGGCACTCTCTCCGGCATCTTGTATCTTTGTCCTTGCCTATAAAATGTCTGCATGTGTGTGCATCTCCCCTGTTCTGAACCAGGCCATTTAATACTCGTTTAATCTACTTTGTAATCAACTTACAGGAAAGCAGATAATCTTGCCCAGGATTGCACAAGCCATCTGCTTCCCACGTTGATGTCTAAATCATTTGTCTAAATAATTCCCAAACTATAAGGTCCTTATGAATCACCTGGGGATATTGTTAAAATTCCAACTGTGCTTCAGTAGTTGAGATGTGACTGAGGTGACACATTTCTGACCTGCTCCTGGGGATAGTAATGTTATTGTATAGACATGTAAGGACCAAGACTGAACTGGGTCTGACATTAGCTGCGTCAGTAACTTCTGGAGTTTGCTGAAACAGACTGGCGCTCCATACACATTCCTCCAGATTAGACTGAGTTCTTGGGTGGATTCTGCGAGATTCCATTTCTTACAAGTGTGCAGGTGAAGTCGATGCCACTGGTTAAGAGGTCATTGTAAGAGCCCTCCCAGAAACCGTATTACACTGCCTTTCTTTGCTTACCTTATATATGGTTATTAGTAAAAATAATCAAAATGTTTAACAACCAAAATGATAGTCATAGTCTGGTGTTAATCTACCAGAAAGGGTCAACTAATAAAAAAGTAGACCCATGAGATGTGAATCAGCTAGGAACAAACAATAGTCAGCTAAATAACAAATTTGAAGATTGTTGTGAGAATAACATATGAGGAGTAAAAAGGTTTAGGATAGTGTTTACCTTGTATTAAGTGAAAATAATTGTTCACTATTTATCAACAAAAGAACGTTGCATCAGTAGTTTTTCTACTGGTGCATAGTAATAGCAATGCTGTAAAAATCAACTAATAAATCTAAGCCTGTAACTGTTAATAGGGATAAGGGCTGGGGATATAGTTCAGTGGCATAAGCGCTTGCCTGGCAAGCCTGAGGTCATGAGTTTGATTCCCAGTACCAAAAAAAAAACCAAAACCTCTTAACAGAGACAAAGTGGCTACATGGTGGGGGAAGGAAGAGGAGTTTGACAGTGATTTGAAACTTATAGTGCGTGCACACATGCACGCACGCACACACGCAAACCTGCTTTACTAGTGGGAATATACTAAAAGGAGGAAAAACTAGTTGAGGCATACCTTGGGACAAAAAATGTTGATAAACCCAAAGGGACTAAAGGCTTTATTTTTTTTTAAACTTGGTTTTCTTCAAGATATACCATTAATCTTAGACACAGTTACAACTGACAGGTGCCTGTCCCAAAATTCACTGTAGTAACTGAGCAAGTAGCTAACATTATTTTGGGAAGTAGGCTTCGTTAAACAGGTTCTGCTTCAGTGTTTTCTGTTCCCTATTAGGGTTTATTACTCTGATGAATGTTATATTCTCTTGTTTTTCAGTATTTTCACAAAGTGGCTGGGCAGCTTTTACCTCTTGCATATAACCTGTTGAAGAGGAGTCTGTTTGCAGAAATTATCAAGGATCATCTGGCCAACAGAAGTAAAGAGAACATAGACCAACTTGCAGGATGAGTCAGAGTTTGCTTTGGTGTACAGTGTTTTAAACCTTTAGTATTAAGCTTGAGTTTTTTTGTTTGTTTTTAAGGAATACAGAAAATAAACTGAGGGAAACATTTACTAAAAACTTCGTAAGGCTCTTGCAGTCTGATTTTGTTTCTTTCATGTGCGAATAAAATGGCAGTCGACCCTCGTGATCAGTGATACCTTCATCACATTTTGGAAGACAACTAGGGTCGTCCTCTGCATGTCACTGGCAGATGCCATTGGATAGCTAGATTTTTGTCTCTTCCAGGAGCTGTCTGTTTCCGTGTAGGGTGAGCACCCCTAATACAAAACTCTAAAATCTGCAACTTTTTCATGCCAGCATGACCGCAAAGTTTCGGATTTTACAGCATGTTTGTTTTTGATTAGTCATGCTGACCTAATAGACAATGCAAATATTTCAGTATCTGAAAAACTAAAATACGAAACACTTCTTAGCCCAAGAATTTCACACAAAGGACACTAAGCCTGTGCTTCTTGTATGGCAAACTAAGTCTGTTTTTTCTGCCTTGAGTTAGAATAGCTCTAGCTTTAAGGACTGAGTTTATAGGGACAAGGAGAGGCACAGCAGTAAACAAAATCAGTACGTTGTAACAGCACTATATTCCAGAGTGCCTGACCCCAGGCCCACCAAAAATGTGTTTTGACAATATCCCAGGTGACTTGCATGTGTCCTCTAAGTGTGCAAATATCCCATTAGGTAGAGTCCTAAAACTCATTCTTTTGAATGTGATTTACCAGTCATATAGCATAGTAGCTTGATAAACAGTATTCTATTAATCATATGCACTCACAGTTTCCTACTACCAATCATCCATTGAATTTCTAGTATAAATCTGTAGGTAGCTGCTTTTTACCCAATTTGGTTTATCCTTAAACCTGACAAGATGTCCCTCATTTTAAGCGAACAGCAAACTATTATATATATATATGTTTTGCAGATTCAGGCTAAAAAGCCTATAAGCATTTTCACCTTTATGTGAATTTCAAGATAGAAAACCCCTCAGTTCAACTACGATTCGAAATCGTAGTTCTCCAAAGTCTTTCGTCAGCTGTTACCAGACACTCACTCACTCATTTTTGCAGGTGTAAATACACTGTTAGCACGGTTCAGATGATGAGTAACAGGTCTCATCTCCATAATTAGACTATAAACTTTTTAAGGACACGAGTTTTACAAGAACATATTTTGTTAACAGATCTTTGAATATATGTTTAATAGAAACAACTCTATCACATGGCCCTCACTAAATGGGACCTATAATGAAATGCTCTGACAAGAGTTGGGAAATGCCCGTGAACAAAGGATTCTTGACTTTCAGACAAGTGTCTGCGGGAGTCCACTCCCCTCTCGTCAGCTCCTGGATCTGCTCCGTCTTTCTTGGGGCCGTACTGCCTGGGTCAGAAGGTGAGGTGTTTTCTTAATGAGCCTGTTACTGTTCCTTTCATGACTACCCAGAATTCTTACAGTTCAGTCTAGCTGTCTCAGAGCTGTTACCCATCTGCCACTTCAGTTACCTAAGGAGGGCCCAGTCTTGGGCCCATATGAACTCAACTTGTAGATTAGAGCATCGCACTAACAGCACACATGCTGACCAGAAAAGGTGACCAGATCACCTTTTTTTAAACTTAACACTTTAGAAGCTCTTAAGCTTTTTCCCTCAGACTTTGCTAGTTTCTAAGGTGCTTCTTAACTACTCTAAATATGGCCCTCTATATTTATACATTTATAAAAATATCCAAAGTCAGGTGTCTTCCATTAAGCTAGAAATACAAGATTAGAAATAATACTTCTTGCCATTTTGTAATCCACAAGTCTCAAGTATAGTTTCTAAGATTTTTTTTTATATGTTTCATGGTCAATAATATGAATTCAAAGAGGATTTATCAGAGAACAAATAAAAGATTACTTTTCATCCATGTCTTAAACAAACTTGTTTGGACAGCTAGGTATATGAGCCAAGATACTGGACACTATTGCCAAGACTGGCGGTATAACTAAGTACTGCCCAGTCCTGGGCCCATATGAACTCAATTTGTAGATTAGAGTATCGCACTAACAGCACACATCGGGATAATACAGTTGTGAAGTTTTTAGAAGACAGTAAGGACTATGGGCATACAGTCAAACTACAACCAGGAGGTACTGATCTTCCAACTACTAAGATCTTCCACTGAAGAGCACCCCTACTGTGGATCCCTTCACTAAAGGCATAATCCTCTTTTCATCTACCTAGGATCTGGCCACTCATGATGTGGGCACTCAGCATTCAAAGGGAACTTAATCTACCTCTTCTGTGAGGACATATTTTAGGTGCCTAAATTCTTTCATTAATGAAGCATCTTGATTCAATCAGGATTTAACACAAAATCATTACCTAACTCAAATTCAATTAATTTCTTGGAGCTCAGTAATGAAGTTTCTTACATATCTTTTCAAACTTGCACGTAGAATGATAACATCCAAAGGAAAAGAAAAGCTATTACATGATCTGGGAGGTAACGTATAAACAACTTGGCGACGACGGAAGACCGTGGTACCCGCTCAAACATTACCCTTACCTGGCTTAATGTGTTTCTGCCCAAACTACTATGATCACAATTGATGTAGTTCCTCCAATACCCTTGACTTACTGTCCTTAGGTGATCTATACTATTTTGACAGTTTACAGTAACATGTTGTCAGTACCAATAATGAACATCTCCCTAATCTCAATTTCAAGCCTCCACTTAGGCAAACATCACCATCTTTCTGTCCCTTCTGAAAGCACCCCAGCTATTTTCCAACGTGACCGTACACAACAATTCTCTGACCGCCTCATTCTATGCCTCCTTTCTCGGCTCCCTTCTTCATCCAGGCTTTTAGTTCAATTTCCCGTCACTCTCCGCCTTCCTATACGCTCGCCTGCATTTGCTCCATTTATGTCAGAAGTCTAAGCCAAATGAACTGGCCGCTCCTTACCTGAATCTGTTCATATCAAGTAGAGAAACTAACGCTGCTAGCTGTTACTTGAACCTTAAACTGGCCAGGTTCAACATCCATTGATCCTACGTTTTTCTTCTTTGCTCAGACTTCCAACATTTCCCCCATCCTGTTAATTTCACTGAAAAGACAACTTCAAAAAAAATCTCATGGCTTTATCAGCACCTATTACACTATTTTTCTATGATTTTTGTTTGTTTCATTTGCCTACTCAGGACCTCTCTCTCTCAGACCATTAGCTTTCCCTCTCAAACATTCCTATAATTAACAAAAAAGTTGTATTTTCTTGTATCTGAAAGTCTCTTAGATCATTAATCTCTCATTTTCAACCAAACCCTTTGCTTACTTACTCGTGGTTTGAAAACCTCACAGGAAGAACTGATAGCCGTCTCCAGTTCGCCTCCTTCTGGTCTGTTGCAGATGTGCTGTCAGGCTGTTGCCTGCCTTTGTCCCAGGAACTGGCTCTGGCTCTCCACGCGGCCAAGTTTCAGCGCGCATTTGCTTCACCTATCCGCAACGTCTGACAGCGGCTCCGCCCGGCGCTACTCCTGAGTTTAGGAGACCGCTCCTCCGCCCACACTCCTTCCACGCCGTCTTCCCGGGCTCAGTGGCCTCCCCATTTAGCTTTCCGGCCAGACCTTCCTCCTGAACTCAAGTTTCTGCAGACGAGGGCTTACTCGACACCCCGCCTCAGAAATCTGAGACACTCATGAGACCTTTTCCAACTCAGTCAGTGGCCACTCCAGTCGTGTCATTCCTCAATCTAACACACGCGGGGACATCCTTGACTCACCAGCCTCCACATCTGCCCACCGGCAAATCCTACCATTCTACCTGCACCATGGCCACAGCCCAAACACTTTCACAACTTTTGCCAGCTTGTTAGATTGCGCCCTCTGCCCAATTTCACTTGGGTTATTCCAAGTGCTGGATTCCTTATAGTATATTCCCACGAACTGGAGTCAGAGAGGTCATTTTAAATTAGATTGTATCACTTCCCTGCC
Source organism: Dinomys branickii (assembly GCA_004027595.1). Taxonomy (NCBI): domain Eukaryota; kingdom Metazoa; phylum Chordata; class Mammalia; order Rodentia; family Dinomyidae; genus Dinomys; species Dinomys branickii. The sequence continues at coordinate 113,076 of PVLD010002075.1, forward strand.
TCTCCGGCTTCCCACTTTATGTAGAATAAAACTCAAACCCCTGTATCCCAACCTCTTTCCTTTCCACCCCTTTACCTCTTCCCTTGCTCTAGACTCCAGGACCAGCTTAGCATTCCTTACCTGGCAGGTACCTCAAGATGCTGGCAGACGGTATTTTCTCTCTGTGGGAGATTTTTCTCACAGGTACATGTCATTCCCTTACTTTGTGTAGGTTTTTGCTCAAATGTTACCTTGTCCTGGAGGCTTTGCCTGATCCTGCTCTGTAAAAGTGGAGTGCACACATGCAAATGTGTTCATACCTTCACTTTTTCTCCTAGAAAAGCGAGGACACTTTGCCTGGACTTTCATGTTTGTAATAGCGAATGGCTCAATCACTTTAAAAATTTGCTGAACTTATTCATCACCATCTGACATAGTATAGATCTGTGCCAGGCTATAAACTTAAGAGAACACAGAACAGCCCCGACACAGTCAGTTCAGTACATATTAAGCGAACAAACTCATAAAAGATCCACCCTCGACCTTCAACGTTTTCCTTCTTACTAGAAGTTCAATATTAGAAGACAACTGACACTTCACTCCAGTGTTTCTCAGCACTGGAAGGCAGTGGAGGCAGTTCGAAGGCCGTTCTCTTAACAAACATCCAAGAGAATTTTTGAAAGTATAGAAATCATTTCACCTGTTCTCATGCATAAAGCATAATTTTAAAAAAACACATTTTAAAACGTGAACTGACATGAAGCCTTGCTGCAGACATGCAACTTTCACTGACAGCAGGGGGTGTCAGCCCACTGCTAAGAGCATAAACATCTTGCTGTTCAATCTAGCATCTTCTCTCTGGCTCTTGCTTACAAAGTACAGGAGTGGCACTGTGAAACCTGAGAGAAGCAGTGTAACCTTTTGATGTCTGTGTCAGGCATATTGGCCTACACTGCACAGTGCAGTAGTACAGAGGGAAGACTGGCAAAAGGTGTAATTAAAGGCCAAACCACACATTGTCATATAGATTTTAATAGATTTTCTGATTAACTCATCACAGTAATCATTTTTACTGTAATGATATGCAGCTTTACTACACTAGTATAAATCAAAACAGAAATACAGCTCTAGGCAACATCACAGATTAACAAACTAAGCATTCTTTGTGAACCCAAACTGAAAGCAATTATTAGTAAGAGATGCTGACACCTGCCCATTCTCATCATACCTTCTCAAAAAGGGTACTCAAATAAGGCGCTACACTTATTGGTCAATGAATTTGCCAATTAGCTAGGCACATGTATTTCATGTTCCCCACCACTTCATCATTTGGTTGAAAAGCAGACAAACCTCAATGTATCAAAGAGAAATGGGATAGTAATACCAAAGAAAACTACTAAATGCACTAAAAATACGGCACTTTTCCTGTGTTTCAGCAGTAAGACACACTGAGATGGATATATATTGAAGAAACTTTATGCTTTAATAACCACCCTGAAATGTCAGTCTCTGAAGCAAGATGGGCAATGAAACAGGACTTGAAATCAAAAAGGGAAATGTGCAAAATAAAATCCAAGTGCAGCTTGATGTATGATACTACCTGCAAAGAAACTGGTTTCTCCTCTGAAGGCTTGTAATTCAGGACAATTAGTTATCCATTAGCCATGCTGAGTTCAAACTTAGCAGTGAATGGCACACTGCAGAGATCTTTAAGACAGATGAAGATATACGCAACTATTAGTTAGAAATAATTACTCTGGATAGTCAAAATCAGCGACAGGGGTATGAAGAAAACTTGAAGTCTGCCATACGGAGGAAGTAACAGGGACAAAAGAGTAGTTTTTAGCAGACAGCACAGCTAAGAAAGGTTCATAAAATTCCTAAGATTTTGCTCAACTTTCAATGATCATTCTAACATGGCTTCATGATCTCTTAAGTCTTCAAGACCATACAGGTCTTAGGTGATCTTACAGATCTTTAACAGGTATATTATTAAGGAGTAGGAAGTGAAGAATCACTTTCAAAATGTAAAAATGGTTCATTGCCAGTTAAGTTTCAGAAAATGTCTGTTTGCAAAGTCATTTGCTCATCAGAAATGCACAATCACAGGACATTTAGGCCAGTCCTTTGAGCAGAGTGCCTTTGCTAAGGGTGAGCTAAGACCATGATTAAAACAGACATTTCCAGAAACAAGAATTCCAAACACTCCAGTATATTTTAACTCATCATGTAAAAATATGCACTGCAGCTACTCAAACTATCATCAAACACTTCAATTATGAAGGTGACCTACCCAGAGATTAAAAGGTTATATTTAGATTGGAATTTTTACTACCTTTGCAATTTTAGTCTTTATTTTTTTATTTTCTAAAAAAAGGTTAATCCTAATTTTGGGTTTTAATCTACTAAGTAATTTGTAATGTTCTGAAGTTTCCAGTTTGTGGGTCAAAAATCCAGAGGATGGCAGTGAAAGATCAGGAAAAGGTTATGTACACATTGGACCATGGAGAAGTCAGCACAAACTGTTTAACCCCTTGCTCCCATTGTAAACGTTGTTCACATCTCCATATTTGTAAGTCAGAATTAGTTTATAAAAATCACATTAAAAAGGTAAAATTATTTAAGTGCGATATTAACTGATCTGTATTTTATAAATTTTAATCCATAAAAATATAAATAAGAATGGTAAATTTTTAAGAAAAGAATTATACATTTAGTGCAAGTTATGAATTACATTTTATCTCCAGTGTCAGCAATAAAATATCTTGAGGAAACAAAACAATGATCTAATTTCAAGAAAAAAAAAATTCCAGTGTTTTAACATGCAATTAATACCAGACAAAGCTAAACAGAATACTTCCTTCTCTTTACTGTCAGAGCAGCAGCCTTTTGTTTAATTATGCTGAACAGCACTTGTATATCATAGTAGTATTAGAAACAGAAAATTTGCATAAGACCAGATCACATTATCCATAAAGTCTGAGAGGGAAAAAAAACTGTTTATCCTTTTAAAGTTTTCACTGGTTTTCATTCTGAACCACACAGCACACAAGTTGGGAGATTTTGGTCACACTTCACTCAAGATTTCACCTGCTGGGCAAACCTTTGATGTGGTGTGTGTGCACTGCTCCAAGCCCTCAGTGATAGTACAACTACGTGGGTAATGGCACAAGAAACACTCCCTTCTTGTGATGAAACCTCAGCAAAATCACAGTACATCTCAATATGAGAGGGCTGCTTCCAAATGGTACACCAATCTGAGAGGCTTTGTTACAGCTCAGGAGAGAGACAGAGAGAGAAATAAAAGCTCTTCTGGAATGCCGAAAGGTAATGCTTAATTATACAATTCATGAATTATACAGAATGGTTCCGGTAAAAACAGGGTGAGACCTTACAGTCTTATAAATGGCTCAATTCGAAGTAACCCCTGCAGAAGCAGGGCCTGATAACACGTCTGTGCAGTGTCAGAGACAGGCCAAGTGCTGAGGAGCCCAGCGTTTCCTCCGCTGAGACTCAGGCCCGCGCTATCACGGCTCGGCTTCCGCTGGATGCGTCCGGTGCAGAACAACAGGGGCTGACTCACTGCTCACAGCCAGGGAGACACATCTCTCCTTTCCGCCCTGAACAGGTCCTCCAGTCCACCAGCATTATCTGCAGACTCTCTTCTCTCTCTCTTTTTTTTTTTTTCCGGTACCGGGGATCGAACTCAGGACCTTGCGCTTGCCAGGCAAGCACTTACGCCACTGAGCTATACCCCCAGCCCCTAGCCACCAGCATTATCTGCAAACCATGATGCAAAAGCCTGCCTTTTATAGTTCCTTTTTTATTTTTTTAAAGGAAAAAAAAAGTGGATGACTCCCTCAGGTTAACGAGTTGTGCTATTCAACAAACGAACTTCCTCTTCTGTTTCCTCTCTCTCATCATCGGTGGGATTCAGTTGAACATTATTGAAGCGGGGTCTTGGTTTGCCGTCTGGGCCATATGCCGGAGGATATCTTTTTTTGTTATAATGCCAAGGAGGCGTCTGAAAGGGATAAACAGAAGAACACTACTAAAATAAAAGGGAAAAGAAAAGGAGAAGCTAAATCTATAGCTAAATCCCTTTCGTTGAGAGGGACAGAGCAAAGCAAGCAGCTTGTGATTGTACTTTCAGAAAGTATTTTCCCAGTAGCCACCCTTTGAAATGGAAAGTATTACAGTCCCTCAGAGTATGAGGTCCTTCCCACCGAGCCCCTGAGGACCGCATACCTCATTGAGAGCTATTTCAATTAATGTGTGCCAACAAAAAAGTAGCAAAACTGAGAGAAGACATGAACAGGAGAGGACACTGCTTCCATATTCAGGGGAAAATTCATTCTTACCACAGGAAGAAAGCAATAAAATAATCCGAATCTCCTCCATACTTGACTTGTGTTCAAACAGTAATAACCAATTTTTAGGAAAGAGTTTAAGGATTACCCAGTTATATGCAGAATCTTCATGAAAGCACATACAACTGAGATAAAATACACAAGAAATTGGTAAACACAAAATTTCACTCCCAAACTTCAGAACCCCAAGAATAAACCTTACACAACCCACGTTTCTAGTACTTATTAATGTTTCCCTTTTCTGATTTTGGCCCCCAAAAATAGGATACAGTGCTTTTATGAAAGTCTTACATGTTAATGCTTACATTTAAAAAAAGGTGAGAAATCAAGAAGCAGCCCTAAAAGATTATTAAAGGTGAAGCAGGAAGCAGAATGAATGAGTAGCTACTATATTATTCTGGTTAGTAGATTTTAAAAAAAGGATGCATGAAACATTTGTGAAACATTAGCATACAACAGGAATACATAATCAGTTTCTACTTAAGCAAATGGGGACAAGTTTCCTACAGGTATGACAACTGCAGGGCAAAATAATTTCAGACATTAATAGCTAAAGCCAGACAGTTTTTGTTATATGGTAAGATAATTTAAGATTTGTCATCATGAACCCACTAGGATATGAAGCTTGTTAAAACAAGTGCATCTGACCCCAAAAGCTGCTTACAGGGTTCTAGAAACATCATATAAAAGGGGTGCATACAGGACCTACACACAAGTCACTCATGAAATGGCGGGACACACATTCTACTCTGCAGGTATGCAGGGCACAGCAGAAAAAGGCTAATACTGTAAACATAAATGTATACACATTACAGTCTACTTGGTGTGCCCATTAAAAAAATCCATTGAACTGTCACTTATTCCACCTTCTGAGCTTGGTTACAGTCATTCAGGATCTTAGATTTACCATCACTACCACGCAGATTAGGAACCAAAAAAAGAAAAAGAGTCTGGGGTGATGGGCAGGTATTTTTCACCAGTCAGGAGCCTTCTGTGACCAGTGTGAATCTACCAAGGCAGACAAGGTTTGCATATTTACTTAAAGCATGTCCAATCAGTCCATCATTCAACTATTACAGTGTTTACGTTCGTAAATTGTAACTAGATGGGCAGGTATTTTTCACCAGTCAGGAGCCTTCTGTGACCAGTGTGAATCTACCAAGGCAGACAAGGTTTGCATATTTACTTAAAGCATGTCCAATCAGTCCATCATTCAACTATTACAGTGTTTACGTTCGTAAATTGTAACTAATGCTTTTAGGGTGATGTTGACTTTTGTTTACATTCTATGAATGCAATTTGTTTACCTTCTATGAATGCAATTATATACATATCTCAATTTATCAATTACAAACATCTGATCAGATATAAATGTCACTGGTAGCATGGTAGAATTTTTTGTTCAGCAGGTATCTGGGAGAGAGAACTGAACAGTTCACAAGTTTCATGCCTCCTGACTTCTAAGGTGTCTAGTGAGGAGATCTGATACAACTAATCACCAAGGGGTCCACGTGCTGCTTTAGTTGCTCGAGATGCTCTAAAATGTTCTTCTTTGTGATGATCCCCAAGACAATCCTGAAACAGATTATTATGCTAATAACTGTGTGAGAAATTAAATTTAAAAAGGTTCTAATAATAATGATAAAGAATGAGAGAAGAAAATAAAAACATGAAACACAAGAATGCTTCCCATGAACTTTAGAAAACTAAAAACAAAAATGATTTAAAATTCCAGGATCCCTTTATATAAATTCTACTCACTTTTAAAGGTGACACAATGCTACTTTTAAACATAGGTGGTTTATTTTTCTTTTCAAATTAAAAGTCAAAATCATGAAAGTTCAAAATGAAGATGACTACAAAGAAAATAAAAGAAACTTAATAGTGGCACATAGTCATAAACCCTGAAATGTAAGAGAGGTCCTCAGTGTCCCGTCCTTGAAGAGATGTGTTTGCCCTGTCTCTGCAGTGTTCAACACAGCACCATTTGGACCTACCTCAAACACAGAGGAAGGCTTGGCTTTAATCCCTAGAAGACTTAAGAAATCCCTTGGATTTTATAGCTGTCTATAATTAAAATTAAGATAGTGTGCATGACATAAATAATGCTATCAGAAATACTTCCTAATTTTCAGAAAGTGAATGTCACTTTTTAAAATAAGCTAATACAACATACTTACGAATATGGGTCAAAACGACTTTTACGTAAGCATATTTTCCTAAATAATTATTCCTTAGTTAACATATCATTATTATCACATCAAAACAATAGATATAAATTCTTATAATGAAGGTATCTGAAACTACTTATACTGCTTTTAACTATTAAAACAAGAGTCTGGTTACTGGTTTTAAAATGAAAATTAATGACAACTATAATAGTGACAATATAAACAGAAACATATTTTACTTTTGTTTTAAAATAATTTAAACTATCCCTAGCACGTGGGAGGCAGGAGGCTTGCTGAGAGTTCAAGGCCAGCTGGGGCTACACAGAATGGACTGGGGAGTAAAGTACTTTCAGTGGTAGAAGCCTACTCACCACGTCTTCAGGGTAGTTAGGCATTTCCTTGGTGATCTGGTTAAGTCATCTTTGCCATTAAACTGCCTTTGAACACTCTGCCTTCCTGAAGAATAATGTCACCGGGGGACTTCAAAGCAGTCTGAATCTATAGACATGTCCCTTATAAAGTAAGAATTTAAAATGATAGGGAAGAAAGAAGTGGGGAGGGTAGGGAGTTTGGAAGGCAGAATAATTTCTCTGCTCATGTTTTCTTGTTACTTTGTACAAATAATGTACTGATCCTTAAGGATAAAAATAAATTGAAAAATTCTCAAAGCATGAGAACAACCTTCCCCATCAAAAAGCTTAGAACCTCAGAAATAAGCATTTAATCACCCAATAGACATTCTTTGACTAAATGAGGATTTAAAAAAAAAGAGACAACTGTTAATTATTTTATGCCGGGTATGCTGGCACATGCCTGTAATCCCAGCACTCGGGAGGCTGAGGTAGGAGGATTGTTGCAAATTAGAGACCAGTCTGGGCTACAAAGTGAGCTCAAGGCTGGTCTGAACTGCACCGTGAGACCGTCTCAACAACACAAAAATAAAATAATTAACTGTGTTATGGTTGGAGTCAGGAAATGGGAAGATCTTGGTTGGTAAAAAATTAAATACAGTAACACTAGTTTAACTCTTACTCATTCTTTTAAGTACAATTTCAGTTAATATTGTGTTAGTAAACTCTGCCAAATCACAAAGTACATGATGAAAGTTACAAATTCTAAAGACTGTGGCAAATATACAGACTTATAAAGTAATTTCTAACAGGGAGAGGGAATATAGTAGCCCTAAAAAGGGGGAAAATGCACCCAGTTCTCCGATTGTTAATGGAGAAGTGCTTTGAGAACAATAATAGCAGGTTCAGTGCTACTTTATTGATTTGAGGGAGTAGACACAAAATCCATTCAAAATGTGACTCATTTAAGAATCTGCACTCTTTGCACTGAGGGGCAAAAGCCAGAACCTCCCAAAGGACGCTCCAACCAACTCTAGTTCTATCCACTTCAGCCATTTTCAAGAAAGTTTGGAAAACTGCTTCCTATTACTCCTTGTCCGGCAACCAAAGACTATCGTATCAACATTTTAAAAGTTCTGAGAAGTTCACAGTAAAGAAACATCAACTGTATTTAATTCTGGTTTCTAAACTTATACAGTCACCTAACTTTAAGTAACTCCTTAAAATATAAACTGTGAGACGTCAATCACTGACATCTTTACAGTTTATAGACACACCCCCCATCTCCCTCTACTTTTCCTCCCTTGCACCCGAGGCACTACACTGTCATGGCTCTTCCAGAAGAATGAGTTCTTTTCCGCATTGAGATCACTAAACTTTACATGAGAATAAAACACCCTAACTTCCTACATAGTTCAAAGAAAATAAAGTCCTGAGAGTCACTCTCTTGAACGACCTCTTTACTTTCCATACACACAGAAATTATATTTTCTGTGAAGGACAGAATAAGGAAAACACGATGAAAGCAATTAAATGTACTTCCTTGAAAGAAGACCCCCATCATGCTTTCATATGAACATGCTGCCTCTCCCCACTGTCCACTTCGCCATTTTGTACTTTCTTTGGAACATGTTCCTTTCTACCGGCTGTGCTGCCAAACTCCTGGGAATTAAGCAGTAAGATACAGTATGAAAATTAACCAATACACTAATTTTGCAGTCATAGTTAATCACGCCTTAGAGAACTACATCTGTATGTGTTAGTACACGAAACAACGAACTATGCCAGGCACAAAGAACAACTTGAACAAAACAGCAGCTTATAATATCTCATCGTAAGTTCCAATCAAGACATAAATTATTAAAAGGGGTCAGGAAACCGCAAAGCTTTCAGAAAAGTCATCCTATTGAACTGGTATTTTTCAAGTTTTTAATAATGAAGTTTGAGGCCAGGTGTAGTGGCACACTCCTGTAACTTGGGAGCTGAGCACTTGGGAGGCTGAGGCAGGAGGATTGCTGTAAGTTTGAAACCAGCCTAGGCTACACAGTCAGTTCTAGGCCAGTTTGAACTGCATAATGAAACCCCATCTCAAAAAGATTAAATAAATGAATAAGTATATATGGTACTGTCATTTTAAAAAATCAAGATAAGCAAAAGAAAACAGTAGCAGTAACATAATATACCTCTTCTATAATCAGTACTTTTGATACTTAATAATTCTAAGCTCCTATCATTACGAGTTTTATCCCTTTAACGATTTCAACTTCTCAATAGGTTTTAGTTAGCACAGTGAAAACCACTAAATATGTATCTTGTATTGCTTTCTACTTAAAGAAATGTGAGCATTGCTACTTAAATATAGTATCTATTACATTTCTATTCTTAATCCAATATAGTATACTGGCCAAGAAAATGTTTTAGTAGTTTAAGAACTAAGAAAAATCAGTAGATTACAGTATAAAATAGCAGCAAGAGATTGGAGTTTAAAGTTGGAAGGTTGGTTGAACAATTTATTAAATCTCTTTGAGCTTTAATCGCTACATGTGTAAGGACACACCCCCTACTTTGAAGAGATCCTGCAAAATTAAGTGAGAAAACATGAAAGTGTTCATATAAGCTGATTTCCTAGTTCTTTCTTTCTCTTTTCTCTAGAAAGGGGTCAGGGGTTCTCTTTCGTGTTTTGAACAAAAAGTTATAAAATAACATCGAACAAAATAAGACAAAACCAAATCCTTCTCTGATTTTCAAAGTGTTATAGTACAATATTTCAACCAGTGTTACATTGCTGGGGTTACCAGCAACCCACTTACACATAGTCCTACAATATCTTTTGTTTCTTTTTCTAGCCTTTCTACTACCTGCTTTCATATGAAGTTCTTTAGAATTCCAACAAGGAGCAGTGTCTAATGGAAACATAGGGGCCTAAGAAAAAGTGGGTGTGGAGACAGATTCCAGACCGATTCCAGGTCCTGGACACGGGGGCAGCAGTGCGGCCAGGCAGGAGTGTGTTTGCTGACCTTCACAGCCCTGCCCACGTTCCTCTCAGCGAGGGCCACTGATAATTTATTTGTAAAAGACAGAAAAGTAAATAATCAATATGTACATTTTTAATACAAGGGTTTGTCATTATTGTTTATGTATAAGATTTCTGAATGGAAAACGCAGGCACGAAGAAACAGCTATTGTTAAAGGAGATTTTTAGCTAATTTATAAATTCCATTTATTTGTTCTTCCCTTCATTACATGATCAATCAAATATTGGTTGAAAATTAAATAGCAAAATATCTAGAAAGTTATAGTTGTAGCAGAATTCTATATGCTAAAATGACATACTTACAAAAGAAAACACTTACGAAGAGAAAGCAGGTCTTTGCAGGTCAGGCCCCCAGCCCTGTAAGAAATAAACTACTCTATGCTCAACGTGCTGCTCACGTTTCCAGCGTCTCTTCTTCAACTCTGACACACAGCAACCTTGAAAAATGCTACTTTATGTTTCGGCCGACAGCGCAAACTTGACATCTTTCTCACTCGTTGGCGAGTGTGAAACTCAATGGACTGACCACGTATTCCTGGCCACACTAAGTCACAGATCTCCCTTTTGGGAACTTTCACATCTCCCCCTAAAAAGGCTCTGCTAAAAAAGGACCATGAATTCTGGTCAGTGAACAGATGTCTGTGGTGCCAAACTCACCCGTTGTGGGTGACAAGGCACTGTCTGAGACCCAGCTTTCGGAAGATATCCACCACGATCTCCATCGGGGTGTGGTCTGTCACTGTAAAAGGGCTCATGTCAAGGATGCTCCGCAGTTTCAGCGGCCGAGGACTTTCTGCTGGAAGAGATGGCGTGTGCTGTGCAAAACACACCCGAGAACTTCCAACAATACCTTCCTGCTTTTTTCTGGCACTTTCTGAAAAAAAAAAGATCAAAATGTTAAATCAATAGGCTTTTGGTTTTTAGGGGCAACTTGTTTATTGGAAAATAAAATAAATGTATTCTATGACTTTAGCTCCTTCGCACTTTCCTGTCTTCTTAACCAAGAAAGGAATCAACTGAAGAGGCATCTGGTAATTACTTACATTTAACTGAATCAGAATCAACCAATAATCAACTATCTCCATGTACATAAGATACTTTAGCACATCAACTTTCTTCCCTGCAACTGAAGGTGTTTTCTAACTTTGGAAAACAGAAAAGCATTATTTGGAATATGTAATTTTAAAATCTAAACATTTTATGAGAATGGTTTACTACAGGACTCCATCAGCAAATGGAGGCTACCTAATGCTGTCACTTATCCTGCACTGGAGGTGAAACGAGAGCTCTGTCCTTGATGTGTCTCTGTTGTACGTACTACCCCTGTGAACGAGCTGGCTCTTTCTCTTTTCTGATACTGTAGTACGTATAACTCTCTAGACAAGTCGTGAGCATTATACATAGGTTGAGCTGGGACTATACCCACGCTCATAATGGACAGAGTCTGACTCGGGCGGGTTATTGGCAAAGGGTCTGTCACTTTTCCTCCTCGCCAGTGTGCTGTCCAGTGCTTCCACTCCCACTTTGCCAGTGCTAGACAAGAAGTATGACCAGATGGAGAACAGTGCAGAGAACATAGGAAGGAGAAGGACACCCCAAAAGGGCCAGAATGTGCAAGGGTGCAAATAAAAGTTTCAATTTTGTCTCTACTTTGAGTATTGTCAAAACATACCTGCTAATACGGTATTCTGTTATAGGGAAAATAGTTTGAACATAAACTTTGCTACAAAAATATTTAAGTCAAAATAGTAGGTATCAGTCTAGATTGAGAAAAGATATTACTGCTCCTAAGCAAATACTGGAATGCTTTAACTATGCTGTAACATATCCCAATAGCCAGACACTAAGTCCTAATTTACTAGTACTTACAAGCAAGTACTTAAGTACTGGGCCATCTTAGGAGCATGATCATAAATAGTATAGAAAATAAGCCCACTGGCAAAAAATTATCTTTAAAACATGGTGGAGTGTAAATACTAATCACAAGTACTGTTAATACTGATACAAAACCTAAAATGATGTGTGATGTCACAGCATGAACTATGGAGCAGGACCCATAAAAGTCTACAGCTTTTGTATGCAAGTCAAGTTGTTATCAGCGATATAGTACAGTCAAATTTAGAATACTCTAATACTATAATGGGATGTATAAATAACTTTTAGCCCCAGTATGAAAGTTAAAACAGTATTAAAAAGAACTGTGGCTACATTACTCATTAAAAGAAACAAAGCAAAAAGATACAGTGATATCAAAGAGCACATGACATTTTCAGTTAAAATTAACCTCAACTATCAATCATTAACACAGAGTATGTTATCAAAAATACACTGATTGTTTAAACAATAATAAAACATTTTCTTATTTAGTATGTACTGATTGGTTGTGGTGCTGGGAAGTGAACTCACTGCCCTGTGCCTATTATATACATGCACTGTGCCACTGAGCAATGTACACTCCTAGCCCAAAATACTTAATATTAGGAAAAAATTGTTAGCCTTCATACTGGCATATTCCCTTGATACACAGGAAGCCAGAAGTGAACATCAGGCCTTAAATTTGTCATTTTAAGAATTTCACTTTTATTCTTTTGTTTGAAAATTTCTGAGATTTAAAGTGTTCTCATCACAAAGTATATGAGGTATTACATTAGCTTGAGTTAAACACTCCATAATATGTACATACCTAAACACATTTATATGATTTTTGCCAATATTTTCAAATAAGTATCACTTTTTATATGAGTATATGGTATAAATTACTTGAACTAATATCATGTACTGAATATTTACTAAGTGCTAGATTGATTTACTGATTGACTGACTGATCACAGTAGTAGGATTGAACCCAAAAAGTACTAAACTACATCCCAACCCCTTTTTAAAATTCCATTTAAGATAAAGGGTCTTACTGTGCTGCGCAGGCCAGCCTCACGTCTGGGCCCCTCCTGCCTCCCCGCAGCTGGGGTGACAGGTGCGACCCCTGCATTTGGCTGAAGGTTTTAGGCCACTAATTCACAGGCTTCTGAGGCAGGGAAATAGGTTTTATGTTCTAATACAGGTCAGACATTTTAAATAAAGTCCCAGCCCTATTTTTATGACCCTAAATAATTTGAATTTGGATTTAGCATTGTACAAAATTCTGCTTTTATTCCCAAAATTCTGCTTTTATATCTGCTTTTATTCCAGTGAAAAATTTAAAATTTTACGAAGATATATGTTGGCAAATATTTGAGGTGTGTTCAGAGTCATGACGAGACAGGTGTTGTCACATACCCTGCAATTCCAGCAATTGAGAGACCTAGAGGGCCGCAAACCTGAAGTCGGCATGGACTACACTGAGACCCTGCCTCAAAACAACGCAAGGAAACATGTCAGGACATGGCTACCATTTTTGATGGCATGTCTTGGTATCACATATAAAGTACCCCTAATTCTCTTTAACCAGCACTATCGCATCTCCAATCCCAATATTCTCTCTCAAGATAGTGATAAAACTTCAATAAATGTATCTATACAATCAATGGGAATATGGATTATTATTGATTTTTGTACTTCCTTATCTTTTAAAAACTCATCTTTTAAATTTCTATATAAATTATCTTTAAAATTTCTATATAAACTCAAAATTCTGACTTTCTTTCCTCTCTCTTGGCTGGCTGCCAGGAAAACTTCAAGAGTGGGGATCTACGTTCTCTCCTGAAGAGGCTGGCAACAAAGGCGGCTCCGAAGCTGAAACATCCAAATACATCAAAGTCCGACAGCACAAGCCGGCCATGTCCAGCAAGCACTATTCTATTAACCGAAACCTTTAGAGTGATGGGATTGCTAATCTTTGGAAAGTCTTTCTATTTTGTAGGCTTTTCCTAAACTAATTCAGACATTCGCCACAGCATCTTTCGTCACCCTTTCTGTCTTCTCATGCAAACTCAACTTTTCAGTGTGACTTGGGAAATGCTCCTACCTCCTATAGTGTCTTCCCTCAAGTGGCACAAGGATTATTTTTGCAATGCTCAGCAACGGCCACAGAGCTAAGCTGGAAGGGACAGGTCAAGTTAACATGAATGACCTTTGGGAGAAAGCCAAACATTTCCTATTCCCGGCTCAGAGTCCCATACGAAAAACTGGGAGTAACAAAGCCATGTCCTCAAGAACCTACCCTCTAACACCTTTGGGTGTTAGGAGATTCAGATTGTATTAGAAAAGATTAAGTCTTACTGGCCTTTTCCTTAATATCATAGGATTATATCACTATTATTTAAATTAAAATGAAAAATTGTATTTAGCAGAAAAACAATACATTGAGGCATAATTTCTCAGAGAATATAATACGTTAAGGACATAAATTAACAGCCCTTGATCCCGAAAACCTAACCAATTAAACTTCAGCGCTTTCTTTTCTTCCAGAAATGCGTGTGTGTGTGTGTGTGTGTGTGTGTGTGTGTGCGCGCACGTGCGTGTGCACGCGTGTGTATGTATTTTTTAGAAAGGATACCTATTGCAATTGTCAAGTCTCTTCTGAGGGCAAATCCCACTAATCTCTGAGATTCTTTTGACATTATGACAGGAAAGCCATTGTAGCTGGTTTCATTAATCATGTTTTCTATGTCATCCACTGTCATATTGTCCTGGGTCAAGACAGCTAAGGGAGGATCATTCCTTCGAGGTCTCATGACATCAGCAGCCAGGGTGGTATGAGTGAACTCTTCTTTTGCATCCAAGAAAGGGTATCCATTTAAACGGATGTGTGCTTCATAGATGCCTTCTCTACCAAAGGCATCTCCAACCCATTTACTGGTCATTACTGCCGCCATAAGAGGAACAATATATTCCAAGCCTCCAGTAAGCTCAAAGACAATAACCACCAGGGAGACAGTCATTCGCGTCACACCACCTGAAAAAAATAAGCACCGCTGGTCAGAAAGGATTGCATCCTACCTATAACACATAACTAGAACTCTAATACTAGGCAGCTGAACGTGAAACTGTAGACAGAACCTAGTGAAATCCATTAGCAAAAACTACTACTTTCTTAGGACAGTAATTGCTATTTCTAATAAGACCTAGAGAAAGACCAAAGTTTTTTTGTTTCACACACAGAAGACTATTAGCATACTATTTCAAAACATGTTTATCTTTTATTTTAAAAAGTCACAGATGACCAACGAAACAATGTTGCCAGTTTGGTTTGCTTTTGTAGGGAAGACACAATTTTACTGTAAAAGCTTATCATTAACTCTTAAGGAAACTAATGGAGCATACCATGTCTAATTTCTTTGTGACAAATTTGCAAATTAAACATATACAAGTAGAAACTTAATAACATTCTCTTCTCTATGTCTTTTCATAATGAGTAAAGGATTTGGTGCCTTGTGAGTTACACTAACGACATTGAGTAACTACTTCGTTCTCTGCAGAGAATTCATATTCGCCTACTGAGATCACCACTCTCCACTGCTGCTTCCCTAACACACATCTTTACTGTTGCCTCCGTCCCACACTGCAAATTATGCATGCTCAGTCTTACTGCTACTTTTGTCTTACTGTTCAAATGTAAAAAGACTTTGGGTGATGCACTGTCCCAGAAAATACAATGCACGTTAAAAACGGAACTCTTTTTTTGCTCAAAGGTGTCCTCATTCCAGGTTCCCAGACCAATGCCTGACACCGCACCCTTCCTAACAATCACGATCTCCCATGATCATTCTTTTACTCTATCCCTCGGCTTGTATAGATACATTTATTGTATCTACTCTGTTATCTATCCTTGTCTCATTTCCTCTGCAAAACAGCCACAGATGGGTCCTCTACTCAGACGCGTACTGCTACCAGTTTAGTTCCCTGAAGACCTTGTGGCTTAATTGGAAAACCCTTTTATCTTACCTCCTTGACTCCAGACCCTATTACTTTTAGCGCACTTAAAAACCATGCGCCCAGGTTAATCGTTCCTAAGTCCTACTTTCACCATTTTGTTCCTTTGCTCAAAAACCTAATAGGGCTTGCCAGTTCACACTGTATCGGGCTTGTATTCTTCCTTCCTACTTTTTAACCTCAAATTAGAAAGGCAGAGAGAACCTACTATATGTTATGCATCCATTCTATGCCAGGCATGTCCTAGTTTATAGAGGCTTTTAAAATGTTTTTGAAACTTAACCATTTATTTTACTAAGCACTATGCTAACACTTTGTATGTATTTTAATCTCATATAATTCTCAAAATAATCATGAGATAAAGTTATCATTTCCAATTCACAGATGAGAAAATAAAAAACCAAAAAAGTAAAAGAACCTTCTCAAAGTCATCAAGCTAAAAAAAAGAAAGCAAACCTAGGGCTCTGCCAAAAATCTGACCAATTCCAAATATAAATTAATCCTGACATAAATCTGATTCTTTCTCTTTTTATAATGTTTCTTCCTAACTAATTCAACTTTGCTTTCCAAAATTATTCAAAATGTACTCTGTACTTAATATAATCAGTTTCTTCAAAGCCCCATGAATACTAACTTAACTGTGATCCCAATTCCCTTCCCCTCACAATACAATCTTCAGCAAGGCCCTCTCTTTTTCAAATTGTACTGATCTTTCAAAATATAGTTCACATTGAAGTTCATGCCTAGAAACGCCTCACAGAGTAACTGTGGTTTTGCTTTCCTCACAAGACTACTGATCAGGTCTTCGCGAAGGAACTACAAGACAAGTACTAGAAGTATGAAGGACCTAAGTCTTTTACACCTTATGTACTAGCATGTCCCACAGATATGTACCACTCTTAAGTGGGACAGCTTAGGAGCAAATATGATTTGAACTCTGTCATGTTTAGAGATGGTATTAGAAACTGGGAACCAGTGACTGTAAGTGAAGAGCTTGAGGAAACTGGAGACCTAAAATTCCAGGAGGGAGATTTTGAGATTGTCATCAGCATGTCCACAATGCAAGAAGAAACAGAACAAGACTCACTGAAAGGACTGTGGGTTGACGGGACAACTGCTGATAAGCATCCGTTTTTTACAAAGGCTGTATTAAAGATAAACCTCGACTCAGGCTTTAGAAGAATGTAGGTGATTTTGATGGGCAGTGGCTTTAAAAATAAGTATAAAAAATAAGTGTAACATAAAGCTCTTGTTCTACCATTCTTGAAATGCCTCACCTCTTTTTTTGATACCAGAAATCGAACTCAGGACCTTGCGCTTGCCAGGCAGGTGCTGTATCACCGGCCCAATACTTCAGGCTTTATGTCTCTAGGTTCCTACATCAGACTCTTTGGGCACTGTGAGTAGTTAGTACACATTGCTCACTACGATTTTCTGCGTCAGACCTATCTTCCCAAACCTGACTGCAGCTGAGGTAAGGCTCACGTGCTACACTTTTTTCTGAAGCACTCACCTAGGCACTCACTGTGCCTAGCACAGTGCTAAAAAGAAAATGGAAATAAAACACATACTTGTTACTTTAATAAAAATGATTCTGCCCTACACTTTCATTTGATATTAAACTTCTGAAGATCAGTAATTATATAATTTTGACTCACTGTGCTAAAAGTGAAAACATCAAATGATTAAATATTATAACCAAAGTTTAGCTGACATTTTAAATATAAAATAACTATTTTTCATGCCACAGATGATAAATTCTTAAAGATATTTTGCTTTTCACTAAACTGAATAGTTAGCATTTCTTTTGCTACAAATACATCTTAAGTAGTACAGCATTGATAAATCGATTTTATTCATGGCTAACAGTAAATTACTGCACAGCTCAAAGTACTATTGTGAAGCTTTGTTACAATACTAACTATAGAACTTTATAATCTTAATTGCTATAGGTAAGCCAAAATCCTCAACAAAGAAAAAAATACACCTTGGAAAGGATTCAAATTAAGCTTCTGTTGTACTGTGATGGTTTCAGTCATAAAGTAATTACATAATATTACAAATATGCCAACTACCATTACATCTGTACAATAACAAGTAAAATGATACCCAGTGTACACTGTGAGGTAACAGAGTACTACTCTTTGTTTCTGTTGATGTTTCCCTCTTTCCATACTGCACCCTCCTTCTCCCAGCAACTCACCCAAAAATTAAACACAACCATAATACTACTGGCTATTTTCTCTTTCAGACTTACAAACATCTACACACAAGCAGACACAATGATGTTACCTAAGCATGCAGCAGCACCAACCATGGCGTAAAGGCCGGGAGTAATACAATCGGCCCCGACCTCACACCACTCCTTAAAGATAAACCAGTCATGGTGATAGTAGGCAAGTTGTTCCACTGCAATCCCCACGATCCTTCCTGCAATCGCTCCAATGGCCATGCTGGGGATGAACAAGCCTGATGGAACCTATAACAATAATCAAGCTCTTAGGCAGAGATCCCCTAATTATATGTTCAAAACCTCCAGTCTTGTAAATTTGTGTCTAACACTTCAGATTCTTTTCATTGATACAGCAAAACCTAGTACAAATACAACTATAACAAAATCTTATTAACCTTAACAATTCTGTGAATTCACTTGGAAAGTAACAAACCATATTTTCTAAGACAAAGAGAAAATACCTGATGGGTTACTTACCCTTTTTCTCAGGGATTTCTTAAGACTAGAACCTAACAAAATTTTCATTAGTCCATGGTGAAATGAGGGGAAAAAAGGATAACAGGAAGTATTTTTCATAAATTTAAGTCAATTCAGTTTGAAGCACTATACCTTAAATCCAAAATTATGCCCTCCAACATATTAACCGATTACAGAACTATGAGATGCTGTTCCTAAACGGTATAACGGAAGGCGGGCAATCTTAATCAGAGTTCCCCAATATTTGAGTGGAATATACATACAAATCAACTAAAAAGAGACAAATCTTTATTGATTGGAATTTACAGAGGATAACAGGAATAGTAAATGGCGCAGGCAAAAGTATTTAATAGAGCACTGAGAAACTAAAGCTCTAACAAGCTGAGCACAAACTGATGACAGCTTGGAACACACTGGGGTGCTTAAGGGGATACTATATAAGGGATGAAAATACAACCTAACAATTGCGATCTTTCAGCCAGAGCCTGGGACTTAATAAAGTGTTGGCAATCACCTCTAGCCTGTTTGCATACTGTCAGTATGGCTCAACTGCGTCTTTACCTCAGTGTTACCCATGTTTCTGTTAGTGAGAAAGTTGGAACGTAACAAAAAACAACTTAGTGCAAAAAGAGCTTTAGGAGCTGCTTAACTTGCTTTTCTAAAGAACTATAGATGTAATAACGTAAAGAACAAGTAATGCTGACATGCTTCCACATATGTATCACTGACAGTCGCATAAGGGAAGTTAGAGTTATGGACAAATCACTAATTAATGAATGTTTGTCTCACTTTTTAAGTCTAAGAGAAGCCACAGCCCAGGGCAAAAAGCCTTAAATCCTCAATGGAAAGATACCCCTTGTAATTTGTGTCCTTCAAAGCTAACGCCCTATAGTGGCAAGGCAGGAAGGTTCCTAAAGGTAGCCAAACCCTAATACTCAGAACCTGTGAATATATTATGTTACATGGCAAGGCGGAATTAAGGTCACGCACAATTAAGGTTACTTGATCAGCTGACCTTAAAATATGACAATTTATTCTCATCTGAGTAGGCCAAAGGTAATCACCAGGGTTGTTCTGTAGCTTTTTGTTGTTGTTTTATGCAAGAGGGATTCAGAAGAGTTTGCATCACAGCAATGAGACAAGAGAAAGACTTCATCAGCCACTGTTGGCTTTGAAGACGGAAGAAGGGCATGTGCCAAGAAACACAGGCAGTCTCTAGAACCTAGAAAAGCAGAAACCAGACCCTCCGATAGCCTCCAGAAAGCCGCTGAACACCTTGATTTTAGCCCAGAGAGACTTACTCATTTCTGACCTCAGTACTTTAAGACTGAATTTATGTGGTTGTAAGGCACACAGTTTATAGAAATTTGTTACAGCAACAATGGGAAACCAATACAAGTGATTTAAAAACAAATCATGACCCAGCACTTGGGAGGCTGAAGCAGGAGGATCTCTGTGAGTTTGAGGCCAGCCTGGGCTACAAAGTAAGTTCAAGGCCAGCTGACTGCATAGTGAAACCCTGTCTCAAAAAAAAAAAAAAACCAAACATGAATTCTGTGATACTGCTTTAAGTATATAGCCTTCTGCCTAAACCTAGGTGGGTCTGTGTCACTGTCTTGGGGCAGAACAAAACTGACATCATGCTCTGTGACTTCTTCAGCTTATTTGTGAACCGCTCTCTTGGGACACTTACTTTTGGAACCTTAAACTACCATAGATGAAATCCAACTGCTCTGAGGCTACCATACTGGAAAAAACACAGACTGAGGGCAAGAAGTGTTCCCGGAGCCCAAAAGTTTGGCTTCAACTATCTGAGTCATCTCAGCCCTGGCACTAGAAATGTGAATGAAAGTCTCTGAGATGACCAGCCCTAGCGATGTCTTACAATACCTGTGTAAGAGACTGTTACGGTTTCTTTCTAGATGTCCCCCAAAGCCTCATGTACTCACAGGCTTTTGGGAGGTGAATGAATCATGGGTGTCTGAAACTGATTAGCCCACGAATGGGTTTATAGCTGCATGTGATGCGGGACGCTGAAGCCTGATGGGAAGAAGGGGGTCACTGGGAGGGTGGCCTGGAAGTATACAGCCTTCCTACTGCCTTGACCTCTCTCTGCTTCCAGCCCGCGGTGCAATGAACTGTTCTCCTGTGCCAGCCTGCCCTGCCTTGGGGCACACTGACTACAGACTGAACCTGTGCAGCTGAGAGCCCAAATTAACCTGTCCTCCTTTAAGTTGTGGAAATTCGATGATTTTCTCCCAGTAACAAAAAAGTAACTAAGAGACCACAAACCAAAATGCCCAGCTAAGCTCTTCCCAAATAGTTGACCCAGTATCAGGAACAAAACAAGTAGTTATCTGATGCCACCAAGTGTTGCGGTAATTTGTTGCACAGTAACAAATAACACTCAACCACCTAAACCCTAAATACGAGCATTCTTTCAGCTTTCATTTATTACACAGTTACCTTTAGATAAGAATTTCACTTGTTATTCCACATACAAATTTTGACTATGGCATGATTACCTCACTATCACCATGTGATGTTAGCAAAACTTACCTTGATGCCGAAAGTGAATACTGTCATTATGATTTTAAATATGAGTGCTAAGCATAACTGCCATATAGCTGAATATACGCCAACGCCCGCTGGACGATCAGGAATATCGTCAACAATTTTACTTGCATTCATGTCATTTCTGTAGTCACAAAGAGAAGAGGATTCCAGGGGACCACAGTCTGTAAAAAGCTCTTTGATCAGCTCACTGGTGTTCAGCCTAGTGTACGGGTTGGGGAAGGCTATCACAGCGGTAATGGCTGCGACAACGATGACTTCAAGAACAGGGTACTTTCCGAATTTGGTGGATTTGCGTCGACGACACCAGGCAATATTTGCCCTAATAAAAAAGGCTCCCCAAAGCCCTCCAAATACCCCAAGGAGAATAAAAGGAAACAGTTCAAAAAGGTACCATGGTGTATGATACTCCACATAAAAAAGGACCAGACGGCTGTTCCCAAATGGATTGATGGATCTCAAAACAAATGCAGCCACTAAAGCAGCAAAAAATGACCTCCATAAAGTTTTAAGAGGAAAATAATAGCTAACCTAAAAAAGAAAAGGAAAATAAAAATAAATACTATCAACTTATAAGATGTTTCTGAGATATCTTGAATGTTTAGTACATCTTTACATTTTATTCAGGCTAGCTCTACATTTTGCTTCAGTTAGAATTTACATGTTCTACTTTAATAAAAGATGATACCCTATTAACTACCACATCATTACAAGCTCATAATAACTGATCATAAATATCTAATTATTTACAACATCTAACATTGTTTTCTTTCTTTTTGTGCTGGGATTTGAACTCAGGACCTTGCGCTTGCCAGGTAGGTGCTGTGCCACTGAGCTATATCCCTGGCCTCACTGTTTTATTTTCAAAAGGAGTTCCACATCCAATTTTAATCATGATTATTAAAAGTGAGTATATGATCTACAATTCCTGTTAATGCACAAAGATTTGCCTCTTCTACACTAAAAAGAAAAAAAAAAAGAATACAAACTAGAAGTAAATTTAAAAATTCCCATTCATATTTTTGTGTAAAAAGGAAGTTTTAGGTACCAGTAAGAAAACAAAATCAAGATATTCCATTAATTATTATTTTAAACATCAATAACTGTTTAAGAACAAGAAAATCTTAAAAGCTTATTTAAAAGTTGATTTAAAAATGTAAAACATATACAGACTATAATTTAGCCAACAGGGATAAACTCTTTTAAATGTATCAAATCAAATTCATTTTCTTACTTTTGAATATTTCAACAAAGTTCTACTTTAATCAATATTTATACACAACTAACAGAATGAAGAAAATACTTTTCTTAATATGTATTACCTGTATTAACATGTACATTACTTTTTATATAAGAACAGTGAAAATTTTTCTAAAACTAAATTTGGAAACTTAAAGACTCTGCACCTATGATATCGACTATAAAACTTAACTATGTGCCAAAAGGCATTTGTAATGGTAATTCCATATAACTGTAATTGCTGCACTTCTGAAACTACCTCCTCCAGGCTGAACAGAACTCCTCCAATCGGCGCCCCGAAAGCCACGGAGACACCTGCAGCTGAGGCGGCTGACAGCACCTGGAAAGTAGGTGTGCATTATTTCCCATTTTCTTGTAAACTCAAATATCTGCAATAAAAACTCGTATTACATGAATTTTTCCAAATGCCTCTTCTAAATTTAACTTACATGTCCTCCTCCCCAGCAAATGAGAAGTATTCATTTCTTCTGAAAATATTTTTTTCTCTTCTGCTTTAATTGAAAGCTCACTCGCATTCACTATTCAGTCAAAACTATTTGTGCCAGTTATACTAATTTATAAGTATGTTGTAAAGAAGAAAAGGCAATGAGTACACACACTTTCACTCTGTATGTGCGGGCAGACAAGAGGAGAGACAGAAGCTGGGATGAGGGGAGGGGAGGACAGAGACCGATTATTTACAGATAAACCAGTTCTCCAGACGTTAGAGCTAACTGCTTCACCAGTGATAATTATTCTAAGTCAGTGAGCGATCTTAAAGCCCATTAAACAGTTTCTCCATATTTTTACCACCCTAAGCCCTCTGAACACATTGCTATCCTCCATATGGGGGCTTCATCCTGAGAGAACAAACACAATCCCTCAAGTTACAATCTTGCTAACCAGAACCTCAAGAAACAGAAAAATCTTCTGCGTCTTCTGTGCACCTCCCCAGTGTGCCATATTATCACTGTCCACTTGCTACCCGTAGGAAGCCAACTCTACATATAACTTCTTTGGAGATTTATTTGTGATTAGTTTTCTAAGTCTTAATTCTTGCTACAACTTTAACCCAGTAAATATCTGTGGCTACCTAAAACAGTTCTTGAAACAGTGAAATTTTTACGTTTTTGTAAAAGAAATTAGAAATAAAGATGAAGCTGCCAGTGGATGAGACCATGAGCCCCACAGTCACGCTGCTGGGTTGCGCTCACGGCTCTGTCACTTCTGAGCTGTGCAGGGTGAACAACCACTAGGTGCCTCAGCCCTCTCTTCTCTAATGTGAGGACATGGTAACATGGCTTAGCGTACAGGATTAAGTAAACATGTACAAGATATGTAGACTAGCACCTTGCACCCAGTAAACACTTTATACCAGTTTGATAAACACAAACAAATATTTGGCTTTAGAATGTAAATGCTGCTTATTTAGGGGAGGAAAGAGAGCAAACGTAACTTCCTCTTTTTTTTCCATTAATAGGACTACATACAACACATTTATTTAATTGAACGTTCTGAGTCTACATTTAGTATAATTTTACAATCAAGCTAATACCCATGTATCTATAATTCATATATATTTTAATATTTTATGAATTTTGTGAAGTATTTAATTTTTAAAAAATCAAGAAAGTAAGTACAGTATAGGAAAAAAGCCAAAGTACGTGGTCTTAATGCGTGCAACTACCAAGAGAATTCTTATTGTTTATATATACTTAGGTAACTGAGTAACAATATACCATAAATGTGAATGACTACAGTGTATACAGTATACACATGAAACTGTAGGTGAACCAATTTAAATAATATATCTTCATAAATTAAATCTTTGAACTTGTATAAATATAAAACTTACCAAAAGACGTCGAGGCACAATAGAAGTAAAAGAATTGAATCGAGGAAGCAAACACTCTAAATTCATTTTAGCCACTAATGTGCTATGCTATAATACGGTCTGGGTTCTAACACACACGAGCAAACACCCACACAGCTGTAGAAGTAGCACAGCAGTTAAGAGCATAACCTTTAAAGTCAGAGAAACATGAACTTTAATCGACCGTCTGCCACTAACTCACTATGTGATCTTAGGCGAGTTAGTTGGCTGTGTTAAACCCTGGTTTCCTAATCTGTAAATGAGGGCAATAACACCATGTTACTAGGATTACTGTGGAACTGAATTTTAAAATGCAAGTAAAGTACTTGCTAGAATACTAGATATACATGACGCAATCCATAATGCTAGCTATCTTTGCCACAAAGTGTTGAAATGACAATTACTCAGAGATGGAACTGCGACGCCCTTAACTCTTCTACTTTGGAGTGGCTACTGCCAGACAGGAACTGTATGTACTGCTAATATAGAATTATGTCAATTAAGAGGTAGACAGTTTCACAAAATATTCTTTTTTGTTATAGCTTATAAAAATGCTGGAAATTCCCATTTTAGGCCAGAGATACCCAAGTTTTCAGTATTTAGTGGGACGTTAAAAATGTCATGCCTTAAAAACTCTTAAGATTTCTGCAGCACAAAGGGCTACAGAAATTACACTGGGAAAGCAGGAGATCAGCTCCCAGTCTACTCGAAGAACTGCTGGCCTACGGAAATGGTACAGGAAATTGCCTAAAAACAGCTGAATAAAGACTTCTTGTATTCTGTTTAAAGTGAATTTCTTTATTTAAGCTGCAGAAGTCCTAAAGGCTCCCAGAACTTCCCATGGTACTTGAAAGCTTTTCACACACAGTGTGCCATTTCCACTGACATTAGATACTACTGCCAGGAGGAAAACCCAGCAATTAAGATTTCAATCCCTGGAGATACACTAATGTTGAAAAGTGGAAGTAAAAACAATGATATGTTTAGAAAACACTTCAGAAGAGGAAATGTGTACAGCAAAATGAAAGCAAATAAAGATCTTGTGACATTTAACTGGAATCCAAGAGACGTGAGCTGATCTATCTAACATAGAGTAAACCACTGTACAGGAGCAACTGAGTGGCAGTGGGGATGCAATGAAGGAAGATGTTACCCAGGAAGGGGAAGAAATAAATGTAAAATTTTTAATCTGAATGCAGATTTTATTCAAAAGGAGTAAAATAGAATCTTCACACTATGAAATTCCTCCTTGACATTAAGTCTATATAACAGATATTTTCTATCACATGAACTATAGAAAACACTTACCTCCCTTTTTTTAGCTTCATTTGTGCTATACTTTGGAAAGAGGTAGGAAAAGATATTTCCACAGCAACAAGCAACATGTACCAGGGGACCTTCTTTTCCTAAACTCAAACCTGACGCCACAGCAAGTACTAAGGTGATGGTTTTAATCATTAAAGTCCATTTTCCCAAGTAACCTCTGATGATGAATCCACTCAAAATAGTTTTAATCTACAAAGGAAAACATTAATGAATCTTAATTTTCTTTTAAGACACATTAGCATTTAATCTACAATATTTTCTTGTTTTACTCACAAAATGACCCTGCAAATTTTGATAGAGTAATTCACAGTTATTTTTTCAAATAATAATTTTAAAAAGTATTTTATTCGGCTACATATAATAGGTATGTGCCTTATTCTAATTCTCAAGCAAGGACAGAAGGGAACATTATCCTACAAACAAAAATAATAGGCCATGTTAAAATATATATTTAATTATAAGGATGATACAGTAATTATATAATGAAGAAAAGACAAATTTGAATATTCCCACTGTAGAAATAAACATAACATATTCAGATACATTTTGGATACACTGTCAAAAATAAAAATAGTATGTATGCCTTCTCAGAGAACTTCACCGTATATGGCACATTCATGTCCACAGCAAGAAAGATTAACAACAATTGCATGTAACAAGTGCACGATTGTTCCTTATTAAAGAATTTTCAAGTAATACAGTTTTAAAATTACTATAATTTAGTTTAAAAAGGAAATTCATTAGGAAAACCTTGTTACAGAAAAATATAAAAGAAATGAGTTCAAGTCTAGCTCTCCTTTAAATTACTGTTGATAAATAATAAAACCTGAAAGTTTGTTTTACTGACCTATTATGACCTACTGTTTTCACTTTTAGTGTCTACTAATGACTCTCTAATCAAAAAGCAGTTATAAAAGAGAGAATCAATGCACTAATATCAGGGTCACACCAGCTTATGTATCACATGGTTTCGCTTATGGAAAACCCAAACTAATAGAACAATAAAAACAAGTCATAGGAAATAGGAGGAGGGCGGGAAGGGATAAAAAAAATAGGATGTGTTGTGTCCATACACCAACTCCACACCAGAAATGTAAACAGTACATACTACAAATATGTGCTACTAAAAATAATAAATAAATAAACAGGTAAACAAATAATCAGGGTTGTAACAGCAAAGCATCAACTAATCCGTCAAAGAACTTCAGCCACAAACTATTTTCCAGGTTCTTTATGCTTAACCAAGTTTTCTGATAATTTGCCTAGTTACATGCTAAATCAGTTGTGGGAAGAGAAAACAAAAAATCAACCTCCCTAGTACATGACACGATTATGAGGAAGAATGTTTTCAAAGTCTACATTCAGTTTATACTTTTTAGATTTTATTGTTCATATCACAAAATAAATTACTTCCCCAAAACTGTCATTTCCTCTAAATGCAAAAATACAATTACCATCTAACGAGCCAAGGCTTACCTCTGGAATTCCAGAGCCACAGGCATATGGGGCAAATACTTTTACCAGTGAAACCGCAAGGAAGGCGAAACTCAAGGCCCAGAAGATATACATTATATAATTCATGATGTAAGAACCAGGACCCTAAAAGGAGAAAACAGTTCCAGAATGTGAACTTAATTTACAGTGCACCCGTAACACAAGGGCTGGCCACATGAGAATGAGGTTAAAAATAAACGTTTTGGAATTTTTTTTGGGATGAAATCTGGCTGTTTGTTCAGGCCAGCACTGAATTCCTGGGCTCAAATGATCTTCTTAGCCTCTAAGTGACTCCGGAGTCTTGTCACCAAGATTCATTTATCTCATTTACCTATGCCTAAAAATACAAACTATGTGGAAACAGTTGGAAGCGACATATTAGATAGACAACTCAGATTTCATGCTGCTGCAATGCTTCTGAAAAGCATTAAACTAATTTCAGTTAAGCCAGGTGCAAATCAATCAGCGTAGTGTACATCTTACCAGCAAATGTTTCTTTTTTAGCTTATACTAAGGTGAGCTACAACAATTTTACATATATCCATATTGAATAGATAGATACTAAATCTTAGTATGTTCATTACAGAACATCTTTTAAGTGTTATAAAAATCCTTTAATTTCTTCAAGGTAGCTCTATTTAGAAGACCTAGTTTACTGAATTTTTAAACATATTCTCATAATTCATATTTTCCAATCTTAATTGCATAATATGTTAAACTTTTTCTTCTTTACAGTAGTGAGACTTAAACCCATGGCCTGTCTACTGAGCTACATTCCCAGCCCTTTAAAAATTCTTTATTTAGCCAGGTGTGGTGGCGTATGCCTGTAATTCCAGCTCTCTGGAGGTTGAGGCAGGAGGATCACTGTGAGTTCAAAACCAGCCTGCACTACATATCGAGACCCTGTCTCAAAAATAAATAAATAAAATTCTGTGAGACACAAGCTCACTAAGTCACTCAGGCAGAGCTTGAACTTGCAATCCTCCTGTGTCAGCCTCACAGAGTACTGAGATTATAGAAGTGCACCACCATGGATGTTAAATTGCTTTAATAATGTCATATTAACTTTCCAACTCTAATGACTATCACTTTTTTCTTTTCTTCTTTTTTGTCTTTTTGAGACAGGGTCTCGCTATGCAGTTCAGGCTGGCCTTGAGCTCACTTGGTAGCCAGGCTGGTCTTGAACTCACAGTGATCCTCCTCTCCCTCAGCCTCCCGAGTGCTGGGATTACAGACGTGCAGCACCACGCCTGGCCTATCACTTTTTTTCTACATCTCAAAATAAATAAATTTGTACCATAACATAGATAACTCATATGTACTCTATAACTAAACAGATGGGAGACATTTTTCTATACCAATGATAATTCATTTTGAGCAAGACTTACCTCCGCTTGACCTATAATTAACTCTGCCCATGTTTTCCACTGTGGACATTTATCTCTCTCTTCAAATGTTGTTTCATTAGATCCCCAGCAACACTGTTCATGGTTATACCATAATGCACTAAGGCAAATGCCTTCCTTTAAATCAGTCATCCAATCAGCAGCAATGTCTATTAATCCAGCCAATGCTCCTGTAAAATGTTGCACATGGATTTAAAAAAAGTCCATTTTGCTGGAAACTATAAACTATCTAGTTGAGCTTAACAGAAAGGAGTAAAGGCTCACTTACAACTAACTTAAATGACTTCAAGATTTTTAAAATTTGGTTCTTTCAAATTCCTGCTCTCTAGTTGGGCATGGTGATGCATGCCTGTAATCCCAGCACTGGGGATGCTAAGGCAGGAGGACCGTTGCCAGTTCAAGACCAGCCTGGGCTACAAAGTGAACTCAAGGCCAATCTGAATATGCTGTTTCAAAAAGACCAAAAAAAAAAATCCTACTCTTTGTTTGGAATTAAAACCCAATCACATCATTCAAATTAATAATTGTCCTTTTAAAAAGGTGTATAAAGGATACTAAAACATCTTCAGATGATAGCTACTTGGCAGGAAGTTCAAAAATCTGGCTACTGAAGTGAGGGTTTTTTAATTAGCATGCCCAGTCTAATAATGAACAGATAAATGATGACAATCCCATTAAAATTTAATATCCATTACAATTAGCAAAACTTGTATCACTCACAAATATGAGTTTTAAAAGTTTTTTTCTTATACAAGGGGAAATTATACATATCAAGAGCATTTCACCAAGAGAAGATAAAAAATACACAAGTTTCTGGTCAAATCTGGGCAATTCTTATAGAAAGGGCAATGGGCACACAACAGAGGCCACAAAATTCTTGTGTGTGTCAATTATAGTTACCCATATTTCTCTCTGTTCTCCACAAAATTTTCATTTTGCATGTTTTCTGGACATAATTTCCATGATGGAAGTTGAAAATGATTATAAAGTAGTTAGCTTTTGCTTCCAGATCCTCAACTCTTATTTCTTAAAATCTCACACAAACAGATTTTGGGGCCCTGCTGTGTAGCACAGCAATTAAAGAAGCAGTCGTTGCACCAGCCAACTGGGGCTCAGGGCCGGGCTGGGCCGTCATTCGAACCTCAACCAAGTGCTTCCTGCTCTTGTGCTTCGGCCCCCTCATGACGGCTTTACGGTAACACCCACACCACTACAGCTGACATGCAGCTTAAACACGCGAAGTTTTTACAGCACTGCCTGAAACACAGGAAGCACTCTGCAAGAATCAGCTGTTCATTAAAAGCTACTTTATCAATTATGTTGTCAAAGCCACTCATTTTACATATGGAAACTGACCCCAAAAGGTCCACCACGCTGGCCAGACGCTGAAAGTGACAGAGCCAAACACTACACTCCGAAGCCTGCTCCTACTCTTACTTAAGAAGATCTGTTGAGGACAAAATTTTTTTTAAAAATCCAACTGTATCTGGAAAAAAAGTGAAGGAAATAAGGGCAGAACTGCTTATAGTTCTCATAACTTCAAACATAAGGATTGTTTTAAAATTTTTCCTTACCTGATGCCAGTCCTGTTAGTGTTACTACGAGCCATCCTGACCATGCATCATACAAACTTTTTGTCATTTCCCATGCTGACTCTTTCTTTTTGCTGTTGATCTGAAATTAGAAAAGTTTATGCTTTATTTTTCAAATTATGAAAAGCCATTTTTTTCTTGGTTATCATACATACAACTCTATCTTTTGAACTAAATAACAGAAAAGGGAGTTTCAGGCAAAATTACTGTTTGGTGGTTACAACTGCAAGCCAGATGACAACTCTTCACTCAAACCCTGTACTTTTAATCAGAACCTCAGAATTTGAGTGCAGCATGCCTATGTACTACATAATAGTCTTACCTAGACTGTTGTAAATTTAATAAAATTCAAACTTTAAATGATATACACAGCTATCTTTTATATTAATGGAAGTAAGATACAGTAGTAACTAGAAATGCCTATCATTCACTGCTCCTGGTAGTTAAGTGGATTAAATTATCTTTAAAAGCTGACATCAGTAACAATAAATTCCCACAAATATTATACTATGTAAACAGTTATGTGGCCAAAGAGGCCCCAAAATTTGTAGACCTGCAAATTCATAGAGGGGAAAGCACCAACCGCATGGTAAGGTCCAGAGGGTCTTTCATCACTGTGTAAGGTACAGGGTCTTTTACTGAATATCATGTAGGGAGCTAGGAAATCAAGAAGACAAGTCTCGCCTCTCTTAGAATGCATTTCTAAACCTATGTCCTACCAGGATTGTTGCTTTACTGAGCGATACTCTCCTGAAACTTTGCTACTCAACTACATACTATGCGAGGACTACTGTCAAAATTCAATGCCTTTTCTATTTTAAGTACATGGTCCGTGTGAAGCCACAAGGCCCCAGTAAAAAGACATAGTGAGTTCTAAATTAAATTAGGTAATTGTACTTCTCTACTATATGCATTCAAACATAGATATTAAGTATTTTTAGAACTGGCAATAGGTCATTTTCTTTGAAAATAACCACTATATCCCATATTGTTTTTCCTCGATGAACATAACTGTAATGTGTAATATGCACTATTACATCATTTACAGGCTGAGTCCCTGCTGTTCTCTTTAAACTACTGTGTGCACATCCCCACAGTCACTCAAACTCCTGAAAGTGCATACCAAAAACACATTGTATGTGTGCAAGCATTCACTCACCACTACTGCTAACAAAAATCTGGAAGGCATCTCAATGTTTATCAGTATCAGTATAGGTAAAATACTCATAAACTAACACATCTAAGGAATGAAAAGTTCTGTAGCAATTAAAAAGGAATGAAACATGTACTATTATAATGGATAATAGCCAAGTGGCTAGAAGCACGCTGATTAAGAGAGACAAGAATATAAAAACATATGCTTATATTTTCCAAAGACCTAAACTTTGAAATTAGAAATGTGTTTACAGGGAGAGGAAGATATCAGGTTAGAAGAAACAAAGAAATGAGACTATATTCTACATTTACATTTGGAACAATGGAAACAGTTTACATAATTACAAAAAAACATGAAAATGATGATTTCACAGAAAAAAAAATTACAAAAAGAACAAAATTAGGCTAAAAAATTCAATCATAAACATTGAAGTAAGTCCAACAATTGAATTTAAAGTGCACCTTATGTAAGAGTAACACAGAAAGGAACTATTTCAAAGTATTTTAAATACGACAAAAAGTACAGAAAAGAAACATAAATTCTCTGGAAACACACTGATGATGATAGCTTCAGTGCTTACTATGCTGACACTGTTATGTGGATCTGTTTTATAGTAAATTAATTATTTTTGTAATGTTGAGGTTTGTGGCATAGCTTAAAGGAGATACATGATTTGAGAATTAGAAATTAAGCCCTACAATAATGAATTTAAATTAGAATAGTATAAACATAGGACACTAGAAATAAGGGCCAACCACGATAAGAAAGCAACGTGCTGGTGCCCAGACAGAGCTCCCTGGAGAAATGCCTGGCTCCGGGCTTGCTGCTGGAAATGTGTCAGCGGTACTAGCATCAAGGTGTTTTCTCAGAAAACCTCAAGCCTAAGGAGAAGTCAGAAAACACAAACACAAACTTGAATACACTTCTCCAGTCAAAGTGGAACAACATGGACTTCATCAAGAAAAACAACTAATGATAAAGACACATCAAACAGGTTTCAATTTATAGGTTCATGAAGATACAAAAGAAAAAAACAAACAAACAATAATCTCATCAGTCAACTTTAAGGACTCCAATTCCATTATTTCAAACTCTCCCTCTCCTAAACAGCCCGTATGTCAGCAAATAAAAAAATGAAGAGTACATTACTTTAGATTTACCTTGTAAAATAATAAAATGGTACTATTTGAAATGATATAATTCATTTACTTCAAAATAATCTGGGAAAGGATGGCTTCAAGTACAGTAAAACAAAAGGGCTTTTGCTAAAGAATTAAGTGGGTATGCAATACATATAAATATATGTATCAGAATAGATAGATCCACCAGTGCAAATGCAAGTTTTAATTTAATGTATTATTAACAACAGCAAGAATATCAATATGTGGAGTTTTCCAGCTTTCAAAAAAATGTTATAAATAAAGCATGGATCAAAACTAGAAAAAATGTTAGTTAGGACATATATTGGCCACTTTATATATTACCATATTATTTGAAGTGTTTTCATGGAGTACGAACTGTTTACATGATCAGAAGGAAATTGTTTTGGTTCCTTTTAGTCTCCACTTTCTCTGTGGCGTATTAGGGACACTGTCAACCGTATCACACCTTAAAGCACATTTAAACCCCAATCTGAGTATTATTCATGATTCAGAATGTATACTTTTCAGTGCAACCATATTTATCTAATAAATCATGTAAGACACAGGACTTATAGCGTGTCTGTCTTAGGCACTTTTAGATTACAACAGTGGTGCTTGAACAGTGGTGATCCATAACACGCTAGAGCAGTTGGCAAACCTATGGCATGAATCTCACAGCAGGCTGTTAGCACTGAAAGCTCTTAATGTTTTGCCATTTTTGCTCTAGAGGAATCCACTAATACCCTGGAGGGTAGTAAAACTATTATAAGAGCTTTGCAAGATCAAAACTATTTTTATAGTAACACTGAGTTTTTATATGCCCCTTTTCCCATTGTGTTAATGTTTTAACTGACAATGCACAAGCAACTGTGGTCTCCTCAGCATGAATGGGGCTGCAGTACCTAAAGGTACCGGTGATCAACACATTCCTGGTGGCCACAGATCCCAAATAAATTAATAAACATCACCCTCACTTAACATCTTTGATGAGGCAATAAAAGTTACTATACTCTGTGTGATGAAGTAAGAACTATACATAAAGCACTTCTGCACAATAAATATGAGGTTACATCCCAAGGAAAAGCACTTTTGATTTGAATTGTCAAATAAACTACAGGCTTACATGGAATACTATTTTTACTTGAAAGGAACGACTGACATGAAACCATGATGTTGGCAGACTTGGGGCTTTGACAGATGCATTCCCAATAATGAACAAAGTATCCCTGTCATTTCAAGTAAAATAAGAGTATTTGTTTCCAATGACAAAAATGTGAGCTTTCAAGCAAAAATTAGAATTTAAAAAAAAATCTATCATTCCGAGGACAATAGTTCTTAAAGACTCTCTTTAAGAGACCATGGGGATAAATCAACTTGATATTAACATCAGTGATCATTCTGCTTTTTTGGTACCAGGAATCAAACTCACAACTTGATGCTTGCCAGGTAGGCACTGTGCCACTGAGATATATCCCTGGCCCATAGTGCTCATTCCTTATGTTTTTTTATTCATATTAAGAGAGTCTGTTTTTATGAAAATTAAACGTGGAAAATTACATCATTTATTTTAAAGAAGACAATACTCTTAGAAATTACAATCCTCTGGTTGTGACGTCACCAGAGTTGAATTTTGTTTTAGATTCTTTTTTATTTTAAAGACAGAGGAAAAAAAATGATGCAGATTTCAAAACAAGATGTATTATGACAATGAATAATGAAAAGTGTCAACATTTAAACGATCTATATAAATCAGTGTGAATCACTGATTTTTCAAATGATCACTGTGATACTAGAAAATCGTATGTTCAAAGTTTAAGGTGAATCAATGGATTTTAATGTAACAAGACAAAAGTCATTGACACAATTTCAGAGTACACAAACTAACTTTTTTTTGATGCTATTACTATTACCTGATGCTTTGTTTTGTATCAAACAATATCCACAACAATCTAAAGAGGCTATTAATATACTTATAGCTTTCCCAACTACATTATCTACATGAGGGTGAATTTTCCTTATATACTGAATGCAAAAGCAGAGGAGAATTTAACAATCTTTTATTATGCCACAAATTTATAAAAAATCTAACAGTATTTTGAAAAAGCTAACAGTGTTTCAGTAAATGGTTGTTTTTGGTGGTTTTTTGTTGTTGTTGTTGTTGTTGTTTGAGACAGTGTCTCACTTTAATCCAGACTGGTCTAGAACTCACTATGTAGCCCAGGCTGGCTTTGAACTTGCAGTGATCCTCCTGCCTCAGTTTCCCAAGTACTGGGATTATAGATATACACCACCTGTCATTTTTTAAAATAAAGATTTTTTTACATAATTTTATTTATGTTAACACACAACAGGTTTTATTACTGCTGCTTTTATATGAATTACTAAGAAGTACCTTAAAATTTCTGAGTTTCAGTATATAATATGGCAAATATCAATTAATAAAACTTACATAAAAGTTCTTTAAGGGTCCTCAGTATATTTTTAAAAGTTTAAAGGGAATCTGGGGCCAAAAAGTTTAATAATCACTAGATTAGAGTGCTGATATAAAGTATTTTTCTCAGTTATGCCTCAAGAGTAAACATTACCTGATGGACCTCAGAAGGTAGTTTTTATAAACATAACTTAACGCAATTCAGACTTCACACATGTGCACATCATATAATTTCCATTTCACACATCGCACACGTGTATACCTTAACATGGAAGCTTATAAGTAATTTGTATAAAGTTATTTTCAATTCTAATTAAATTTCAGGACAATTTTTAAGCCTCTGAGGATTTGGAATTTTTTTTCCAGAGATATTTCTCTTTTAAAATATATATATATTTTGAATTATATTTTACCAATAAGTCACTACTACCAATAAAAAGGATCCATACATTGGACTTTATGCTAAAGTCAATTTTTTAATTAATGATTTATTACAATGCAGAATAAACCTTATTCAGGGTTCAATCTGACAAACGTCTCAGAATAGAGCACTGGGAGAAGAAAACAGAAAACTCCACAGAATTACTTCACGAGTTCTTTTTTCATAACAGTTATGCAACAGGTTTCCTCTTTAATTGCAGAGTTGCTAAACCAAAACGCTGACTACATGTCTTTGGCTTACTTTCTCCTAACATCTGTGTGTGCTTTTGCCTTCCCTTCTAACTGTATTTCTTTGCTTTTAAACTACCTCAAATCCTTTCTGGAAAAATTTAGGATACAAATAAATGACAAAAACAAACATACACATAGAGAAAAAAGCATATATTGCATATGAAATGTACAACTTTACTCAAATATATTTTAGTAGCCTTCAATGACAGAAATACATTACTAAGTGGTCTATAATGCGCTTCATTAAAAACAATTATCTTACCCTTCTATGTCTTTCTCTGTCTTTACACTTCTCTCGCACCCAATCAATAGTATGAAAATCATCGTATGTACCAACACCTGGAATCGGTTCGTCCAAAAGATCCAGTAAGTGTGTAGAACTATTAATGCTGCCTCCATTTGTCATTGTATAGTGAGTTCCTACAGAGTAAAAGAGAAAAATGAGGATGTTTAATAAAAAGACAAAAGTGCGTTTGATAACCTTAGAACTTCACTTGCACATCATGCAGAAACAAGATCACTCAAAATAATACAAAATACAGGAAATAGTAAGAAAAAGTATCTGAAACTTCCTAATACAAAAATTGCATGTACTTTTAAAGTCATATTATAGTTATCAACAAACAGAATGTCTAGTCATCTGATGCTCCAGAGAAGAGTTTTGTGTGACTTATTACAGACTCCATAAAGCTAGGAAATGATTTGTAGAAGATTGATGAACTTAAAATAATTGCCTGATGAAGTGCAAATAGATTCTGTCCAGTAAGAAAGACAGCCCTTAAAGCTGTGCATTTATTATGGGCCTTATAAGCAATTTCTCTCAATCCTGGAGTATGTACATTTCAATCTCACACAACCTCCTCCGAATCGCATTTGTTATGATGCTAACACTATCATTAGTGTTAAATATTTAACATGTGTTCCCTATATACTTTATGAGTTTAATAAACTTAAATGAGGTTCTAAGGACATTAAGACACCTGAAGAAAAAGAACTACAGATAACTTTTACATAACAATAATGAGTTTAACATCTAAAATGAAAAGCAAATCAAGCATCAGTTTTTTCTACAAGACTGGTAAAGACATAGAAAAGTATGTAAATATACTCAGCAAAATTATGGACAAAGAGGACCTGTCACAATTAATAATTTAAACATAATTTAACATAGTTCCTCAACATTTAAACATAATCCTTTTGGTAAGGCAAAAGCCACCAAAATTTAATATACATAGCTAGTCACCAACCTAACAACTTTACTCCTAAAAATTCTTCCTGCAGTTATACTTGTACAATCCCTGAAAAAAAGCCATAAATTATGCACAGTATGCACAGAACACCTTCATATATGCTATAGAAAGAAAACAATAATACATTAGTAATGCTGAAGTGCTTATAAGCTAATACATGGGTCAACCAAGGACTAGAGGATAAATATTTAGGCTTTGTAGGCCACACAGTTAAAACAATTCAACTCTGCCATAGCAGCACAAAAGAAATAACAGAAATATGAAACTAAATAGGTATGGACATGTTCTAATACAATTTTATTTAAAATAATAATGGTAAGATTTGAGACATAGGCCATAGTTTCTCAACATCTGGTCTAAAGCCTGTACAGAATAAATCATACCCAATGAAAGATATTATAAAGAAGTTTTCATATAAATAGCATTCTTCTATAGTGTAGTTGATACAAAGATACTAAGAAAAAATACTGCCCCTGACTTTAAGGTGCAATCCAATATTGAAGCATTATAAAATAAATTTTGTCACATTAACTTTGTTACTAAGAGATCTTCAGCCTATACTTTCTAGAACTAGGTTAAATTAACTTGGGAAAACGTCCTACAGCTGTGAGCTTTAGGCTGGGTGTGGTGGAACTGCCTGTGATCTCAGCCCTCGAGAGACCGAGAGACCGAGACAAGATCTCAGTGAGTCTGAGGCCAGCCTGGGTTCCAGTGAGGCCCTGCCTCTAAATAAGTGAATGAATGAATGAATAAATGAATGTAAAGTAATCAGACTTTGGTTTCACAATGATAGTTATAGCTACACATTTCAGGTTACATATTTCTATACTGTTTCTTAAAAGAGCAAACATATGACATGAAAATGGTCTGTAAAACATAGTTTTACGGTTATGTCAGAAAAAGACTTTGGAGAGAAAAAAACAGACTAAGAAATAACTGTAATGCAAGACTGAGAAGTATTGGATTTGGTTATGAAAAGACAAATGCAACGATTCTGAGGGGGCAGTTTGGAAATGCCTGTCAAAATACAAAATAACTACCAAAAGTAGCATGCAAAGCTTCTACCTGTAGGAACTGATTCAACACGTGGGCAAGACTTAAAAGACTGCAGTGAAACAGTGAAAGACTCAACCCAACAAAAATGTTTCATCCACTGGTAACTGAGTTAAAGAAATTCTGTATATTTATGCCATGGTACGTAATGCAGTAGTTAAAAAAGAATGAGACAAGGGCAAGGGTATAGGCCAATGGTAAACTGTTTGCCTAACATGCATGAAGCCTTGGGTTTGATCCCATACAAAAACAAAGATGGAGAGAGAGAGAGGAAGAGGGACAGGGACAGGGACAGGGACAGGGACAGGGACAGGGACAGGGAGAGAGATCAATACAGTAGTCAGTGACAGAAAACTGGCTGTGACATATTTTTAGAAGGCCAATTATAGATCAGTACATTTAATATAAAAATTTTGTAAAATTTATTTTGGTTTAAAAATTATGCTTCACATGTATCCTTATATATACAAAAAAAACAGTATAAACAGATATAAGACAATACATTAATAATGACTACCAGTAAAGACCAGATTGTTAGAAAAAACAGACTGAACTTTCTTTTTCTAGTCTATAATTAGATAAATATATACACATTGCAATAAAAACTTACTTTTCTAGTTAAGTGTATTCGCCCCACACACATACTATACTTGCACAGGGATGTGAACCAGGCTATGAAAATGGACCTAGTCATAAAACTACATGGTATATGCTATAGCTTATAATATAAAGATAGGTAAGCAAAGAAGCACTTGAATCCTTCACAGAGATGGAAAACTTTGAAA
The DNA here is from genome assembly GCA_004027595.1 of Dinomys branickii. Lineage (NCBI taxonomy): Eukaryota > Metazoa > Chordata > Mammalia > Rodentia > Dinomyidae > Dinomys > Dinomys branickii. The sequence goes on from PVLD010002075.1 coordinate 151,551, forward strand.
ACCTCATTAAGTGCAAATAGGTGATTTTAACATAAGTGATTTTACAACTCCAATTATTGAACAGTAACATAGATTTTATGCCCCCAATAATAATCTAGAGATCATACTGATGTATAAAGAAATATTCTAAAAATAAAACATGAGATCTGTTTATGTCATTTTTACTTTTGGGAACTGAGCAAATTTCCTGGACTGCTCCTGAAGCCTTTTGGGTTGAAACTGACACTCTCTTTTATTTACAGAAAAAGAAATGATAAGGCCTGTAATCCTAGCACTTCGGAGGGCAGGAGGCAGGAGCATGAGGAGACTGAGGCCGGCCTGGGCTACACAGCAAAGCTCTGTATTAACGAAAACTAAGAAAGGAAGGAAGTATAAAAGGAAGGAAGGGGGAAAAGACCTATTATGTAGCAAAGCCAGAATCTGACCATTTCTTCCATCACTGTGCATGTCGCTAAACCACAGCAAGAGACCATCTCATGTATACACAAAAAACTAACATGCCAACCCTAGGAGCTAATTTTATTACTGTTAAGACATAAATCAAATTACTGTAAGTTGCCAACTCTTTCTTGATAATCCAAACACACAATAAAACAGGACATGACTACAGAAGGGACTGGCTGGGTATGTGTGTACACATGCACGTATGCCATGTGGGGCTGAAAACTGAACCCAGGACCATGGATGTGCAGAGCCAGCCCTCTGCCATTAAGCTAACCCACCCAACAGGGGGTTAATAAAGACTAACAAAAAGTTACTAATAAACGTAAATGTCTATTTGCTTTTACCTAGCAGAGTTCTCTCTTACCTCCCTATTTAATTCTTTTGGACGTTTGTCTTGGGAAGGTATTAAAACCTCTGAAGGAAGCCTGGTATATTGATGCCAGTGTTCAGGCCCAAGTACTACAGAACAAATAATTCCCTACTGTTCAGTTTAAAGGCCCAATCCCGGCACTGCAGTACCCATGTTCATTTACATAAGACTCACATTCAAATCTATACTTAAAGCTTTAAGCTCTTCTCTTATTGCTACCCCATCCTGCTTTTATTCAATACTTTCCACTTTATAAAATTTAGTTCTAGCACTACACATTTTCTTTAAAAAAAATGCAACTAAAGAATAAATGTAAGAGGAATAGTTATAATATCTTGACAAATCTGAGATTCTCTGATTCTTTTCCATATATTGAAACTGGTAACTTCAAAAATGTTTTTGGAGGAAAAAGTCAAGAGTCTCTTATGGCCTTCTGATATGACGTTAAGTATTTCTGTGGTATTGTGGTCAAAAATGAATAAACCCAACCTTATAAGAAAAAGCCAGATACATAAAAACAGAAAAATTCTGCAGGTAAATGTCATATTCCTCAAAAATGTCAAGGTTAAAAAAGATGAAACAACTGAGGAACTATTCTAGATTAAAGGATATTAAAAGCTGGGTGTGGTGGTGCACGCCTGTAATCCCAGCACTCAGGAGGCTCAGGCAGGAGGACCATTGTGAGTTCGAGGCCAGCCTGGGCTACAAAGTGAGCTCAAAGATAGCCTGAACTGCATAGCAAGACCGTCTCAAAAAAACAAAACAACAAAAAAAACGGATATTAAAAGAGACATGAAAACTGTAATGTGTTCCACCTAACCCAGGAAAAAAAGTCTCTTTCCTCTGTAGTAAAGAACATAGTGGTACAGTGGAATACTGGAAATGATCTACAGACCAAAAAGTATTATACTATCACTTTTTTTTAAAACAGTGATACTATATTCCACCTTTGCCTAAAACTAGTGATCCTTCCTCAGGCTCCCAAGTGATGGGATATAGGCTTATGCCAATATACCTGGCTTTGATGTCAAATTTCTGATTTTGAAAACCAAACATTAGCTATATATGAGTGTGTCCTTTCTTAAAGAAAAACACACTGAAGTATTCAGGGGTATAAACATAAACCACCTTTTCATTCTGCTCTCTCCAGCACTCAGAAAAAAATAATGTAGTGTATAAATGTAATATAGCTATACACATACAAGAATAAAAATACCAATGAGAGAACAAAGGAATAAATGTGGTAAAATGTTAACATTTTTGGAATGGAAATGAAGGGTATCTGGGATTTTTGTATTCAAGTTCTGTAAATCTGGAAAAAAAAATGGAGGGTGCTAGGGACTGTACATGCCAATCAATTGCTCTATAGCTAAGCTATATATTCCCAGCCCTGAAATTACTTTTTTAAGAAGTCTACTATGAAATGTCTTGCAAATTTTAACACCTGTTTTCCTGCAGTGTGTCCTTATCTGGGTAGAGCTGAGGAGATCTCTGGTACGAAAAACAAAACTGTGCCCCTGAACATACATCCATTGTACCTCCTTTTGCACAACAAAGATAAGCAAACAAATCATGTGTGTATCCAATAAGCTTATGAACTGGAAAATGAAAAACTAGAAAGTGCTATTCTCATTCTTATAAGGTAGAAGAAGGTCTAGCAGTGCAATAAATATTTACATTAGTCATAGGTCTTGAAGTTAGTGACTTTCAAATAACTGTGGAAAGTAACATCTTAATTTACAGGATGGTAACAATTCAAAACACAGTCTCTAAAAGCTAAATATTTTCAACATTCAATTAGTTTAGCACATGACACCAAATATTTTCTGTTATAATTTATCTCATTAAACATGAGAATTTTGCACAGTAAAATTAAGAAGGAAAAGAATCCTACCCTACTCTAAACCAAGAAGGGAACATTCCATTTCTAATGGGGTAACAGAAATGCATATGTATCCCACAGGAAGAGTAATTTTAAATGTATGTTTCCTAACAATACTAGTGATGATGGTTATAAAATATCCTTAGTACCGTACATCATTTATGTATAGCTGACTGAAGCCTAGATGGGTATATGGTTTAATTAGTGAAATGTAATACAAATCTATTACATACATGTGTTAAAAATTTTAATGAACAATTTAAAATACAAATTACTCAACTTTACCTTTCAACTTTAACTTATGTAATAATGAAGTATATATATCATTCTATTGTAACAAATACAAATTAAAGTTCCCTCATACATAAAGTACACTTTGCCTTTTTTCTTTGTTTTTTGTTTTAGACAAGGTCTCATTCTGTAGCCCAGGTTGACCTAGAAATTGCTATGTAGCCCAGGCTGACCTCAAATTCATGATCCTCCTGCCTTAACCTCCTCAGTGCTGGCACTATAGGCATGAGCCACTCTACCACTTCCCTTTCCTTCTTTCTTAAAATATTTCAAGAGTTCACTGATTAGAAAATGATAATATGGCTTTCCTAAAATGGATATATAGAAGGTAGCTCTGGAAGACAAAGAGTTCTTCAAGACAAAATACATTTGGACCGTGTTTTTGTTCACCGGGTATCATTTTTCCCTCTTTTCTGTAACAAAACAACTATTTTAAGGACATTTCTACTGGTCACTTCTACTCTTCACGCTAGTGGATGCTGGTGAGAGGATCTGTCAAAGTACCCTTCCCAGCTCAGAAAAAGGCATTTGATCTAAGTTAGACTAATCAAAACTACCAACCTCAGGCACAGTGATATAAAAACAGTTGGGGCCAATTAATTTTAACAACTGAATATTCAAAGGGATATAAGGTAGTTCCTGCTATCTAGATCCCCAAGACTTAAGACTACAAGAAAGTATGATGTGAAAATTAGTTACCTCCCAAATTTAAAACAAAAATAAATAAAACTTTTCTGGAGGGCTAACCCACCAGATGCTAATGACTATTTTACGACCTAATTTTACAATCCGTTGGCTGAGAAAACAGGAATAAAAAAGACTGGAAAAAATATCATTTTTCCTTCCAAGTGACCTAGAAGAGAAATTCCATGATTGTAGTGAATTTCGAGGTCAGAAAGACCTAGAGTCAAATTCCAGCTCTGTTTGTTACCTGTTAGTTCTGTGATCCAACATAAGTTACTCACTAACTTCTCTGACATAATTTTACTACAAATAAATAATGTAGCACATTAACATTATAATTGGCAGATACTAAGAAATCAGTAAATGAACGCTATTATTTTTGCACAAAATATTTTAAGTGTGTAAAACTTTGTATCAGGTTGCATTACAGTGCAAATATGCTACAAATTTTAATGAAAAATATAATGATATGAGAAAAAGAAAAAGTACCTTACAAATTTGGGCAATGAAATCTTCAACTGCACACGGAGCAAAAATTCTATAAAAGATGATTCAATATGCCAGTGTGGACAAGGAAACAAAGTTTCCATAAGTAATGAACATTTGTAGTTCAGATAATAGCAATGCTAAAATATTTCAACAAGTAGGAAAAATTATCGAATCAATGACTGTAACTAGCTTGCAACTTACTTGCCAAAAAAACTATAGGAGAACTTTCAGCCTAATTTCATTTTTACAGAGTAACAGAACTTTATAAAATTCCAGAACACCTATGAAAATAAAAATCTATTACAGTATTTGCTATCTGATCCAAACAAAGAGGCTTGTAGAAGCCCTGTGTGGTAGCAATGAGGGTCACCAACCATATACTTGGCTAAAATAGAGACATGAAAGTCTAGTAAGTGTAAATAGTAATCATGTCATTTAGCACTGTTTATTTTATGTCTGGACATTCCAAGCTTTTCCAGCTCTGGATAAGCACAGCACAGAGCCAACTTGGGGAAATCACTGAGGATCTGAAATTACAGTGGGAACCTCCTCAAGCTTATAAGCAATCATGCACCATACAGGCTATTTTCAACCAAGGACGCATCAATGTATTTCAAAAAGTTTAATAAGGCCAATTAAAAGTGTGAACAAAGCTCATGACTATACTAACAGCACTCACAGGCTGAGGCAGGAGATTAAGAAATTCAAGCCCAGCCTCGGCAATTTACTGACTTTGCAAGTCCCTGTCACAAAATAAAAATAAAAGGGCTGCAGGAACAGGCCAGTGCAAACGCCCTGAGTCTGATCCTCATTACTGAGGGAAAAAAATGTAGAAGTAAATTTAAAATTATTCATAGTCTTTAAAGAAATATTTTTTAAGAGTTTGGAGGAAATAATCTTCTTAACAAATGATACTGCAACAGTTAGCTGTCTACAACCAGGGGAATATAACTAGATCCCTACACTCTCACAGACACACGAAAATAATAAAATGGACCCTAGGTCTAAATGTAAGAGCTAAAACTACAAAGCCCTTAAAAAATAAGTAATTTTTGCAACTTTGTGTTAGGCAGCGGTTCTAATATATAACACCAAAGGAAAAAATATGCAAACGGAACTCCATCAAAATTAATCTTTCCCATGTAGAGGTCAGATACTGTTAACTGGCTCATATTATTAGATAGGAAAAACAACAACTAGCATTTAGTGAATACTTACTATGCACCAGACATGTTCTTCCTTTCATTTAATCCTCACAATAACCCTGTGAGACAGATATTATTATTTCTACTTTATAAATTAGAAAAGGTTCAGAATATAAGAAATATGCTCAAGGTCAGCAGCTAGTAAGCAGTAGAACAAGGATTCATATTCAAGCAGTTTGATTCCAAAGTCATCATCACTATGCACCAGTGCCTAAAAGACAATTTCACAGTTGGTTTATTTATATAGTTTAAAATATGCAGACCCTTCTCCTCTCCGAGTGGATTAAGAACAATGGCTAGTAACTTCTACAAGCACACGTGTGCACACGCACTTAGCTTTTTAGGCAACTGACACAACTTGCCTTTCATCATTACTATTTCTCCTCTGTCTTTGCTTCTAAGTTCCAGATCACTTTTCCCTCTATTACGTAAAAAACTGCAAAAAAAAAGAAAGTTTTAATAATAGACACAGGCAGTGCTCCGTTCCCAGCACTCACAGTCCTACGCTTTAACAGAAATTTATGACAGTAACTAACATAAACCAGTTTACTCTCAGGTAGTTCCAGATTTATCTTATGCCACAGAAGGGAACCTTCGCTCTAGGCCAGGCTAACTGTCCCACCAGGCACACACTTAGACACTAGGCTTCAAAGTTTTTGGAATGTGGCACACACCAAAAATATTTCTGACACACTATACAGATACGTATCTAAGTAAAACCAAATTTACATGGTGACATTTCACCTATTTTCTTTCTTTCCTTCCTGCCGGCCTGCCTTATTTCTTGCATTCCTTTTTTCCATCCGTCCGTCTGTCCGTCCATCTGTCTTTCATTTTAACACTAGTCACAATCAATTTCTTGTTCCATATGTTAAAACCTATAGAGGTTCTTAAACAATGAACAGGAACAATAGGTAATGAAAATTACCTGCTTTCCCATAATAAAAACCTTTCTATTTCCACCCTCTAGCCCGCAATATATATTTGCTGAACTGAACTAAAAGAAAACAAACAAACAAAAAAAGCAAAAAAAACCCCCGTTGCACTTTGAATTGCGTTTAGGAGTGCAGTCCAGTCACATTAACAGTAGCATAGGACTTTTCTCAAAGGGGAGCACTAAGTTTTCTATTAAAATCTATCAATCTAGTTACTAATACAAACTGCTACTTTCTATCTCTGCAGTCAACCTCCAAAGACATAAAAGCAGTGATACTTGTCATTTTAACTCATGATATAGAGTATTGTTTTATCAGATGCACATAAAACAGAAATCCAACGTTGGACGTATTTATTCCCTGACAATGGACTAAGGAAGTTACTTCCGAGTATTCAAGAGTCTAGTTCAGGCTCTTGCTCTTGAGCTCAGTCTGTCTCTCGTCTCCTAAACAAACATGTGCGTATGTATGAATGTATCAATGTTTCACATATATGTATGTTTCCCCTTCCCTGCAACCCTACTGATAAGGAACGGTCATCCTGGTAAGGGAGGAGAAAGTGTTACAAATTGATAGTAGAAATTCCAGAAACATTGATAATAAAAGTTGTAGGGCGGAGCATACAGTGCAGTGGCACAGCACCTGCTTAACAAGTGCGAGGTCCTGAGTCTAATTCCCAGGACCAAGAAAAAAAGAAACGTTCTGGAGAACAGACTCCAAGTCAAAGAGTAAGCAGGTGATGGCAATCATACTGCTCTGAACCTGGCAGACAAGTAGTTGTTTAAATATTTAAACTGTAAAGACTTAGCAATTAATACCAAATCCCAATGCTGAACTGGAATCATACAATTCAGTTTACTGCTTCCTTCTCTGTTCTGTTGCCACCTCAAATAAAAAATCTCATCCTTACGTAGAGTGGATAAAGTGAACATTTGAACCGTGGTATACTTGGACCCAAGTTACTCATTCATTTATTAACTCTGTATACATAAATGATCTATTTATTACATGATAACAAATTGCACAAAATTGGTAAAGAAATTAAATTCATCTTTGAGTCTGAGATCATAAGAGACTTCAAAAAAACTGTAAATTAAACATGTTAATTAAAAACAAAAACAAAATTTTAAAGTACAACTTAAACTGCTAGTCTCTTGTGTAGACACAAAGCAGTGACCTGAATGATGGGAAAAACAGCTGAAGTTATAACCTAATCAGTGTGGCAGAAGATATGCTCACATTCTCAAATACTGATACAAAAAGTATTTCTGCTATATGACGAGTCACGAGATGATATAAAATTAATCACAGTAGAGAGTTATTTTTAGAAATAGAGCTGTAGTTAGTAGTATGATCAAGATTTTACTAAAGATTTAAAATTCACATACCGTGGGCGGGATAAATTTAAATTGTTTTAGCATAAACCAGAACACAAAGAGTTTCTAATAACAAGTAAAAAATTTTTATTTGTTCTTTTAATTTATAGACACTTAGATGGATTGATTTTTAAGGAGAGGTTTTTCTGGTTGTATAAAAAATTAGGGGTAATAAAGCACAGTAAAGACCTGAATCCAATTATTTTACAAGAAGCCTATAGAATGTTCCTCTGGCAATTACAACACCTTTAATACGTGAATTTCCAAATAATGTACAAAAAATAAAGCTAACTAATACTGTGAGAAAGGAAAAAAACCAAACATATGCATCTATTATATAACAAAAAACTTTAAATACATCACCTTTTTTAACTAAGCCTTTTACTGACCCTCAGGAAAACTACTACATCAGTTTTGATGCAACAAAAGCAATCGAAGACCAGGGTCCTAGGAGTTTACTTCAGTCATAGCACCTGCTCCTTCCGTCCTCTCTACAGGAACGTCCTATCCAATTCCCTTCGTACTTGAAGACGGCCTATTTAATAATGCCGTCAAAAGGAGACTATCTTTCTCCCTTACAGTCCCACAGAAAACACAGTCTTACCAATTACGAGCCATTTTTGAACTTCCTCAGGTTTTAACTCTGTTTTCAACTTAGGAACCTTTCCTATATATCTACCAGACTTAACCCATAAATCATTTCAGAGATTCACATGGTGAGAAACAATATATCCTCATGATTAGAGGAGGAGCCAAATACTGGACTCAAACACTGATTTTAACATTTCTTTACCTCAGTCTTGTCAAATGGAAAATGGGGATTATAAAAGTACTTACTTCACGTGGCTGTGACAGCAATTAAAATGATTTGTAACAATATAAGTATTAGCCATTATGAATATTACTATTATTATCAGCACCATTATAGTATGTAGTCATGCTTTATATACAAAAGCTAAATGAATGCCTTGAATGAAACAATATTTAAAAAATTGAAAGACTTCATGAACTAAATGGAGAGCTTTACACAAAAGATCAAATCCATTGTAAGGACTTGGTAGAAGAAAAGAGTTCAACCACCAAAAATTGTTAAACTTCATGAACAAATTAAGAAAGTGAAAGCACTAAATAAAACAGTCCAAATAAATTTTTATTCTCGTAAAAAAAGAAGAGACAATCTGCATGAGCTTGACTGCTCCTGTACGGGAAATTTACCAAAACCAGCCATTTCTAAAAGTCACTATAATTTCTAAACAATCCATAACACAGCAAACTCATTGTGTGGCAAGTACTTACACTTCTGGCTTCTGACTCATTCATTTATGTGGGAAGCTGCGTTATCTGTCATCTCGCCGTGAGGCAGAGCACAGCACTAGGGCTCACTCACCCAACAACATGACGCCCAGCTCTCGCACTTAGGGCTTTGTAAACAAATGCCTGCTTGCTTTGTTCATATCCTTTGCAAATTACACTTTATCTGCCTCTTTCTTATCAGGGGGAATATCTATTTCTAATCATAGTTGTGTCTGCATAAAGAAGCTGATTTAGTTTTCCTGATTTATGTTATCTGCCCACCTCCACATTACTAGTTCCTTGTTTTAACCCTCAGCTACCACAGTTTATAAATTATGGGACATAAATAACCTCTTCCCACGGGAACCAGGATACTACAGTATGTTTTTCGTAATTCAGTAGTCAAGCCTGATAACTGATCTTTGACACAAATTACACTTTACTCATAAAAATGCTTTTACAGGACTTACTTAGGTCTTACACATAATTCTTACAGACTATTTATGAAAATAGATATTAAAAGGTTCAATTTTTGTGATACACATCAGTAACTATGCCAGCTCTCACATAAGTTATGACTTAATATTTGTACATCTTACAGAGTCTGTAAGTAAGTTCTGTCAAAGGCTATCAGGCTCCATACACGGCATTTAAATTTCTCAAGTCCAGGCCTCCCAGTTTATCATCATTAACACACGGATGTTGTAATAGCGCAGAGAAAATGCACCTGTCTGGTTTTACAGTTTAATTACTAATTAGCAAATACTGTGCCATTAGAACAGTCATTATTCACCTTCCTTCCTATTTAAAGAAAGTCTTACCAGAAAATTGACAGGAACATATGACAAAAGAGAACATATAATCACAATAAGAACTGGGAAAGAAAGAAAAATTGGGTGGTATAATCAGAAGAAATTTTTTGTTTCTTTATGCTTCATAGATAGGTATTTCCTCAAATGTTCTAACATAACATATGTAACATGACCTTTACATGGTTTTCCTCAAAACATAAAAGGTAACCTTTTACTAACAACATAATTTTACAGGATAGTGTTGCAAGTAATCAGAACCTAAAATAGTGTCTAGCAGACACAAAGCAAAACTACGTATTTGATCAACAGATTTTAATTTCTACATTTTAGTGGAATTTAAAAGTATTGCCAGGATACAAAATATATTTTAAATAAAAGATGCTACATATGCTCAATAAAATCATGTCTTCCTTATTTACTTTATAAATAAAAGTTTAGGCTAAACTATGAAGTTTATAGTATCATGCAGTCATTCAAAGTAACAAGGCTCATAGATGAAGCTATCTACCAAAGAGATTTTTTTGAAGTCATATTTTCTAGAACAAACGTCAATCAATTTGTTGAATAATGGGTTTAAAGAAAAATGAACAAAAGGGTAGTAGTTTAATTAACATATAATTAGTTTTAGAAAACTGAAGGAGTACCTGCCAAAAGATTTACACAATTACTGGGTACTATTTTGTTTTCCACAAACTACTGACTAAATTCTTTCAGATGTGTAAAAACCACCTGTGTTTTATAATATTAAATTTTACAAAATATCTGTGGAGGACAATGTAGTAAGTTAATTAAGTGAAATACATATTAAATGAAAAATATGAACATGGCAGTATTTTCACCTTTACTGCCATTTTAAAATGTTCTAAAATATAGTTAAGCGTTTTTACTATTATGTGATGTAAAATCTACATGCTGTTAGGCAGCAGGTGAAATACAACAGCACCCAGAAACTTGATTTCTCCTCGTAAATTTAAAGAAATAAGTTTTCAGAAGGAAGAAAAACATTACTTGTGAGGCACCAACCAACACTCTAGTTAACTACAAAAGCGACTTAATTCATTTTCCTAGCTAAACAGAAAGAGGATTTTCACACGGAAGATGGAGTCAGAGCCCAGTGCGATCTGAAGCAGCACTAATCTGCACACAGAAGGCGATCAGGACGACTACAGAACCATTCTGGAGGCTGCATCTTCCCCTCACTCACAACCGGGGCAGCTAAACAACATACTGCAGTATTTAAAGGACAAACGAGAATCTGTTTAAACTAGAGAACCGCCCAGCTGCATGCAAAACATACCAACAGAGGATTCATAGCAAGGGGACAGTATTACCTCTTTTATGTAATTCCCTCAGGGGAATATTGTCTCCTCCCCCGTCATAAGGCAAATAGGGATCAGAAGCAGCATCCATGATTAGAATTTTTAAAAAGAAGAAAAAGAAAAGCTAGCTAGCTTAAAAAGACAGTGGCATTTTTTCCACCCCTGCTGCAGCAGGCAAGGGAGATGCCATGTTTGATGAGGGTTAGAGCTGTAGTTCCACTCGCTGAAGCAACTGGGTTCTTCCACAGTAGATGATGTCATCAAAGGGAAATTATTGCAGCCTGGTTGCTAGTGGCTACAATCTAGCCAGGCTTAGAGGCGGAACAGCCTTCTTAATCAGGTCCTGCTTCGCAGGGTGATGACTAAGCGCCAAGTATAACAGACGAAACTGGTTTAAGCATTTGAAAGCACTTGGAACACAGTTTCAATAGCATCAATGGTGAGCGCAGTAAAACAATAGGAACATTGTTTTTGAAGACAAATGAAGAGAACAAAGTATACACTACAGAGACATAAAACGGGAATTTTAAGTGGAGACAATGCCTCTTTTCATTTATAATGCAGGAAAATGGGAGCAACACTCTGCTGAGGTTGTGTGATTTTACAGTATGAATGTACTAATTTTATGCAGTGCTGTTCTATGAGTCATAACAATGAAAAAGTAAAACATACCAAAGGTTTCTCAAGGGGCTTGGTTTTAAGTGTATTCTTGTATAAAATATACAGCAGCCATCAACTCTTCTACTAGAGTTGAATGGTGTTTTATTTCACTAATCCCCTCCAGCAGCCTCTTGTTTCCCTCAAGGAACCAGCTAGTGAGACATTCTAGCTTTGAAGGTGAAGGAAGCAATCTATTAACCTACTACACAACTATTACACATGGGAACTACGCAAAGAGACTTCTATCAAAAGACTTCCTGATCGTATTTCCCACTTTTACTATCTCACAAGATTCTGTGCTAAAAAAACCAGTGAAATGTATTTCAAAGTTAGGTTCAATACTCCAATTGTATCTGACAAAAATGTTTATGACATCCAGAGTAAAACTTTTTGGGGCTGGGGATAAGCGCTTGCCTAGCAAGTGCGGGGTCCTGAGTTCGATCCCCAGTACCGCAAAAAAAAAAAAAAAAAAAAACACCAGAGTAAAACTTTTTAAATTTATCATTCCAGACAAAACTGATGTTCACTTGTGATCAGAGTTCAAAATTTTATAGCTATCTCTTAAGTGATTCCTCTAGGCTGTTCTCCTTAAATGCCTCGTCTATGTAATGATATTAAAAAATAAAAATAAAAAAAAAATGAAAAACTGTCCATTTGAGAATTCTGCAGCTTGAGGGGCTTTATAAAGTTTGTTTTCTTCCATTCTTTTCATAATGTTTCATTTTATGAAAAAATAAAATTTCATAACAAAATGAGTACAGCAACTGTTAATACTCTATCATCATCTTCCAAGTAGTTACTCAGAGTACAAGACAGAGACAAAAAAGATTTCCCTTCCAAAGAAGAAACATTCCAACTCAAAGTTACGTATGAAAATTCCAGAGGGGGTAAGCACACAGAGGTCTCTGGCAGGGTGCAGCAAAGAAAAGAGAAAAAGACTCAATTCAGTTTGTCCAGTAGGCTTTAGTTATTTGGGGTCCCCCCTGAACCAACTGGATTGTTTAAAAAGGTTTCTTTTAAAATATTTGGGGCTGGGGGTATAGCTCAGTGGCATAAGTGCTTGCCTGGCAAGCGCAAGGTCCTGAGTTCAATCCCTGGTACCGGAAAAGAAAAAAATAAATAAATAAATAAAATAAAATATTTGAGCCTTTAGAGTTTCTTATAAAATCTCATCTGGGGACTGAGAGACAAGGTTCTAGGAAAAAAATAAAAACTAGAATTACTGCCATAGGAATATTCCATCTAATTGTGATGTTGGATATTAATATCTACAATAGAAGAGCAGGTGGAAGGGGTTTTATTCTTGTATTTTTCAAATTTTATTGGAAATAGTTTTCTTTTTTAAACAAGCACACCTTTGGCAAAGAGCAAGAAAAATTGTCATTTGTGATACTTTTGCTATTTTTTATTATATTTCTAAAATATATATTGTTATGACATCTTTAAGTGATTTACATTTTTTGTTTTTTCCAAGTGCTAGGGACAAACTGAGAGCCTAACACATGATAGAAAACAACTGTACCAATAAGCTGAAACACCAACCCTGGTAACTTGGGTTTAATTGGACAGTGTTTATGTACCTTCATGTCTTTACATAAAAAGAAAAACGTATTTACAAGTTTCCCTCGTATCTGCTGACACTCTCTTGTTTTTCCTGATCTACAACTTGTTTGCGAAGAATGAAAAGAACAATTAGTGCTAATGTGAGGAACATCCTCCCTGTAGAAACATTAATGTTGCACTGAGTAAAAGATATTTACTGATAAAAAGATAGTTACTTTATCTTTAAAGATCAAATTTGTGCATATATGTGTGTGTACCTATACTGCATAGTTAATTTCTGAATGAGAAACATCAAACCTCACTGTTTTTGTCACTGATAAATGAGATAGAATTGAGAAGGTAGGATTCTAGTCAGTATTTATACAGCTATACATCATTTTAATTTTTTAAAACAAATATATTACTTTTGTAACACTAAATATGAACATTTAAAACATTTCAGAATAAGCATCTCTCACGAGTAAGAAAATCTCTTAGCCAGACATGGTGGCACACGCCTGTAATCCCAGCACTCGGGAGGCAGGAGGATTGTTGCAAATTCGAGAACAGCCTGGGCTACAAAGTGAGCTCAGGGCCAGCCTGAACTGCATAGTGAGACCCTGTCTCAAGAGACAAAAAAAAAAAAAAAAAATCTCATGAGGGTTGACAGATACCACTTTTTCTTAAAGTAAAAAAAAAAAATTACTTTGCTTTTAGCACAGTGGTGCACACTTATAATCTCATCTAATCTAAAGGGAGGCTGAAACAGGAAAATCGAAAGTTGACAGTCCTGGGAAATTTAGTGAGATTTTATCTCAAAATAAAAATAAACAAGGGCTTGAGCCAAAACTCCTATAGAGAACTGGCCAAGGAATGCATGAGGCCCAGGTGCAACTCCCAAGTGCAACAAAGAAAAAATAAAACAAAACATCATTAGTTAAGTTAAACGCTCTCCAGTTGTACTTTAGAAAAGTAAATGGTATACTGGAAGATATGGCAAAAGAGGACTTTGATATAGATTAGGTATATCAGGTTAATAAACTGAATTACAATTAAGGTAAGGCTTCAGTAGGAAAGCAGAAGGCAAACTCAAGAATTCACATGTTCAGTTGAAGGGAAATGCTTTGGTTGGACTGAATCCCTGAAGAACGAAAAACACTAACACGATGGCATATGTAGGACTTAAAATTCATAAACAGAAGCATATTTCTACTTTTAGAAATACCCTAAAGTTTAATCTCAACTTGATGTGATATATCCCAACCTAAGTTGTATGTCTGTATCTGTAAATAAGAGATGACAACACCATCATACTGGTTCTACCTGTAAGCCCCACTGAAGATTCTAGAAATATGCAACCTTAGTTTTAAGAGGTGCTTAATTTTTTAAAAATAATTGGCCTTTAGGTAGCATCACTAATTTACAGAAAATACTAGAACAGAGAGACATGCTAAGTGAGAGCTGAGCTGAGGAATGGACACAGGAAAACCCAAACTCGTGTGTGTGTGTGTGTGTGTGTGTGTATGTGTGTGCGTGGGTGTGTGGGTGTGTGTGTGTAGTGGCTATAAAGTTAAAAACAAAAGATAGAACAATTTTGATGTACAATGTTTACAAAACAATTGAGGAACTGTGAGACAAGATATCTCATTTATGCAGTTATTCATAATTTAGATGGATAATAGCGTTTTAATGAATCTTGATCTTTTTAAGGTAATGAAATATATACATACATATAATGATATTTCACACATTTAAAAATAAACAAGGGGGAGATAATAAACAAATTGGCCATGAGTTGATAATTATTTTTGCTAGTACTGAGAACGATAAGGTACCTTCTCTGTACCTTTGAATTTTTCTATAATAAAGATTTTAAAAAATGTATTTATATAAGATAAATGTTAGTAAAAATTATATTTTTATTCCCCAAACTAAATACATATTAGTGGAAAAAGCAGGTTAACAACTACAGCTCAGTCAGTTAATGCCAACTTCAGATTTATTTGTAGATGTGTTCATGGCACTAAGCTGTAACTTGAGTTCTCATATCTAAGAAAAAAGATTAGAGGAAAAAAACAGACACAGCAAAACTTTCAAGGACAAGCAATTCAAGATATACCATTATAAAGTTGAATTCTAAAAAAAAAAAACAAGTTTGAAAATAGAAAATAATTTTTTAGGTCAAGGTTTAGTTCAGAGGTAGATCCAACCTCTAGCAGAAAAAAGAAAATTAGTTAATTTCAATTTAAATATAGTTTTACAATATTTATACCTAATAAAAAAGTTTTATTTCTCTATCAGACTATTCAAATCTCAAATAACATATCATAGGATTAAAAACATGAATAGTTTTTTCACAAACATTAATGATTTTTTCAAAATCAGAACAAAAAATAGCCAGCATTTTTTTAAGTATCTGAGTAATTCCTTTTCAAAGAATTTGTCAACTATACTAGATGAATGAATACAAATTGGTAAAAGGACCAAACAAAAGATTTTAGAGTTCTAACTTTTAGAAATAACCCCAAATATATCAATATTTACATTAAATGTAAATACACTATATGGTCCCATCAAAAGATAACCACTAATTTAAGTTTTAATTTCAACTACATGATTACAAGAATCAACTAATACGTATGGAAAAGTAAAGTTAAACAATAAAAGGATTTCTAAAAAGCATAGTATATTATCTCTAACACAAAAATTGAACAGTAATATCAAAATAAATTATAAAATAGAAAAGTATAATTGGAGGTAGAGTCATTTAAAAAATAAAAGTAGCAGCCAGGCATGGTAGTGCACACTGTAATCTCAGCACTCAGGAGGCTGAGGCAGGTGGATTATTGTGAGTTTAAGACCAGCCTGGTCTACAAAGTGAGTTCAAGGCCAGCCTGAACTACATAGCGAGACCCAGCCTGGGAAAAAAAAAAAAAAAAAGACAAAAAAGAAAAGAAAGTAGTTCAATACAGCAAGAAGATACAACCTATTTACATAGGATCAAAATATATAAAAAAAATTGACAAAATGTCAAGAAGTAGTGATACAGAAACTCCAACTGATGCAAGGGAAATATTATAACTCCCAACCTAGTAGATGGTAGATACTACATGTTTGTGTTCCTGAAAATTAAAGAAAGAATTCTAAGGAACAACGGAGGCGAAAAGTACGAAAACTTTATTGGAAGAAAGAACTCTGAGAGAGAGGAAGGGACCTGAGTGTGTTGCCAATTTGCTCTATAAAAAGCAAAACCATGAGGTGGCTACAGTGTGGGACAAAACTATGATAAACCAGAAAGATTACACGTATAGCTGCTTAGGTAATGTTGATCCAGTGGGAAAGCACACCTGTAGCAAGTGTACATGGCAAGAATAAGGACCTTTCTTTGAAGAGATGAGTCAGGCAGTCCTGGTCACCTACCTGGGTGACCGATGGCTATCAAGAGCTTACTGGACCAGGTGATACCAGTTATAGCACACTGCATATGCCTGGGGAGGCCGGTAGGCCTTCCTACTCTGTCTTTATCTTGAGGCCTGGCCTTTAACGGATCCAAACCCAGCCACAGTTCAATGTGTTCTCACTTTGTGCACTGACTCCCTCAAGGGCCTATCTCTGACTGCCTGCCTATACTATTTCTACCTAACAGCTGTCTGTAATAGCAGTACTAGGTAAAATTTACAAATCAATGAAAAATTCTTAACATATCACTATCTATGAATGGCAACAAGGAGAAAAACCAGAATAGAAAGCAGATGATTTCAACAGATTAACAAACTTTACATAACAGAAATTTAGACAAATTAGCTAAAAGCAAAAACGCATACACATTTAACCATTCTCTTCCATCTTCTCCCTAGGATATACATATAGAACATTTATAAAAGTTTCCTGGGCCACAGTGCAAGTTGCAAAAACTTCAAGATGTTGAAATTATACAATGTTTACTCTAACCACAATGAAATAATGTTATAAACCAATTCAAAGTAGGAAATTCCTCACGTTTGGAAATTATGAACTATACCTCTGAGTACAGAATGCCAGATACAGCTTCCTACATACAGGTCCTTCACATGTATCCAAGGTAGACTAAATAAGAACGGGTTCAAAATAGTTTTCTTAGGAACTGATGCCTGTGAGTCTAGCTATCCATACTTAAAAAATTAAATATAATCTAAAACACACACAGGAATCATTCAGATGATTATCAATCTAAAAGTAAAAGGCAAATCAAAGTTTCACAAAATGGTACAAGCATATATCTTCATAACCTTAGACTGCCTCTACATTTTTCTTAAGACACAGAAAAACGTAAGCCAGCAAGCAGAAAATTAACATACAGGACCATTACAATTAAGAATATCTGTACTATGTCCATTAAGGGAGTTAAATGCAACCCACACAGTAGATTATTTATTGCACCCGTGTTGGTTACTTTTCTTTCATTGCTGAGACAATATACTTGACACTCAGAATGAAGAAAGGAAAGGTTTATTTAGCTTACAATTTGTGGAGGTTTCAGTCCATACTTAGTTGGCTTCAAGGCAGAGTGGCACATGGCAGAGGGCAACCATTCAGGAGGGCTGAAGATAGCGAAAGAGGGCCAGAGCACAAGGGGAGGAGTAGAGACAAGCAGCCTCTTTCTCTCCCTTACATATGCAAACCATCTACCCCAGGGGCAGGCACAGCACTCACACCCATAATCCCAGCAAAAACTCTAAAAGCCCGTCCCATAAGGCTTTGGGGGGACATCCAGACACAAACTATAACAGCATCTGTACCAAACAAAAAATTTATGTCTAGAAATTAAAGACATCCTTTAAGTCTCTAAGAAGACTGACAACTTCAATACAAAGACAAATGATCTGTCAGATATTTCATTTAAATGCCTGACAGTATCAAATGGTTGGTGAATGTACAGCCAAGCTCTGATACATTCCTAGTCTGTGTGTCTACTGGAGCACGACTAAGGAAACCATAATCTATGACCGAGCAAGTTCACACCCAGAAAAAATGAACTATGTGCATACACACATGGTTTGTAACCACTACAAATTGTTAAAAACTTAAGGATTTATCAAAAATAACATGAATGGGCAAATTGTACTGTATTCATAATATAGAGTGACACAGCCTAGAGAAAAATTACAGCTATAAGGAGAACCACACTGTATGAAAGCAAGAAACACAGGGCATATAACTAAATGATTACAACCACTCATTTAACCTTCAAAAACTGGCAATATAATTACTATGCTTTAGTACGCATACTAACATGTCCAAATCGTAAAACTATTAATAAAGAGCAAAGAGAAAACTAATAACCTGTAGATGAGGAGGAAGGGGTTGTGATCAGGGAGATGCAGATGGCGTCTGGAATATGGCCATGCTTTATTCTCTGAAACTACATGGGCTCACAATGGATGTTTTATAGTAACTCATTAAACTGTACAATTATGCTTTATTGTCTCATGATATGTGTTTGAAAGTCTGAGTTAGAAATTTACCCTAAATATCTCTATGCACATTTAATTTCATTTTTTCACTTTTCCTACCTCAAGCCCTCTAAATTTAATCTTTTTTACCATCTCAACTAGTTGCAGGTAAGAAGTGCATGAATATCTACAGTGACTTTCATTTCTTCTAAGCATTGCTTCTAAGGAATTTCCCCTAAGTTTTCTAAACTCTTCTCGCAAGTTCATAAATAGTGTAGATGCATGGGAGGAAAGAATGCACTACATCATGATACTCAAGTGACAAATGTAGAACAAACAGTACACACACACACAAAATTCTTCACTGACTTGGATTTTAATTAGCTTTCTTTGGACTTAATTTTTTTTCAGAGCACCAATAATTGCATATATTTGAGGTACCAATCACCATAGTTATGTATTATAATAAAAATTACGCCCATTTCTTTTCAGTCACATTTTGTATTTAATTAGCTTTCTATTAGTTAATTTTATCAAGGCACCAGTTTATCAAGACCAATTTCTCTTCCCTATACATCTGAAACACTGAATCACAGCAGTACATAAACTGGGTTAATTTCCCTAACCTTACTCTTATATAAACACACAAATGTGGGCAGTCTTCTGCTTCCACATAAATTAAGTAGGTTAAGCGCTTTGTTCTCACTGCAGCCACAGGGAGACACAGGTGCAGATAATGGTTGCAGCGTAGCTGGCAACAGAATGTGAAGGGTATCATGTATGAAGAGCATGACCTTGCTCAGAATAAGCGCTAGATGAACTCTGGAACTATTTCTAAAAATAATTCTGAGTAGACTAGTTGAAAGAGTTCTGACCTTTTCCCAATAGCCAACCATTAAATGGTAGCAGGAGAGTTAACTTCCATTTTAAGAATTTCTAAAACACCCTTTAATGAAGACTTAAAATATAACTGTTTCATATTTTATAAAATGCTTATGAGTTCTTACTGGCTGATTTGACTTTAGAATTTGACAGGGTGTACCAAGAGAAAGAAGGAGAGGGGAGGGAGGGCAGGGAAAGGGAATTAAAAAAGAAAAGAATTAAGATGTTTTATGTACATGTACCAACTCCACATAATGAAAAAGAAAAAAGAATTCAATGGGTTGTCAAACATTTCATTCATTAGAATAATTATCACAAATGTTATTGGTAGATGCCAAATAAACCAATACAACTAAAATCAGCTTGTCATCTACTGAACACAATATGCACAAATATAACCTTTAAAACACAAGCAATGCCAAATTATTCTAACTCAGAATTCCTTTTTTGGACTTTTGAGTTATACCACAACTTTTTACTATCAGAAATTTCATTCTGCTTATAAATCACATACATGGACATTATGTTTACCAAAAAGCTATAGTTGGATTATCAGCATCTTTTTCACTAAATTGTGCTTATTATTCATAAGAAACAACCAACTCCAACTGTCTTACCATTTGCTTTTTCTTTAGCAATAATTCTATTTTCAAACACTGTACACCGTCATCTGTCTTAACTATTACACTTGCTTTCAAAGTCACCACCTAAATTCAGTGATTTTCCATTACTTAGAAAAAGTGTCAAAACCCTCACTTGCATGATTTCCAGGGATAGTGAACCTTTTCGAGTTTTCAGTGATACAAACAGGGACTGCAGCACACATGCCATGGGTTCACCGCCACTGAAGACTCTTAACTACCTTCTCAATCACTTACCTATCTCCTCCCCTCAACATACTTGCTAACCACTGCTGCAGACTCTCCCGCCTCCCTCCTCAAGGAGTTTTGGATTACACTGGTACCACCCCAGCAATCCATCTTAAAATATTTGATTCAGTCACAACCACAAGGTTCGTTTCATCATGCACAGTAACATATTCACAAGTACCAGGAACTAAGATATGGGAGGGTGTTCTTACTCAGCCAACCCCAACATTCTTTTCCTTTTTTATTGTATTGACCTTTGCATTTATGGTACAAAATCAATAGTGAATGAAACAGCTGTCACCTAGCACAAATCAAAGCAGTGGCACCAAAATGTACTGTATTTTTCACCACTATGCACACACAAAAAAACAAAAGTTGATTTCTCATCCAAATGATCTTGGTAATAACAGGAAACTATTCATTCTATTAAAACATAACTCTTTAAAGCATACTATCACTTTAATATTCTGTGTGACAAAATGGGAAGAATACAGCACTTCTCATACTGTTGTAAATTGGTTCTATTGTAAAAAAAGCACTTTTATGTCAAACTTTGAACTTAACTTTTATCATGGAACACCATTTTTACTGGAAAGAACACTATACTGTAGCTGTTTAGACATAGGAATCTGGTAGACATTTTCTCAACTTGAATCAAGTGAGTTCATCTCTTCAAGTAAAACAACTGATGGTACCTGTGGCCAATAATAAAATTCAAGTTCTCAAGCAAAACTTAAATGCTGGAAAACATTTTCACCACTGTGAGCCAAGTATCTTTTCCACAGTTGAAGACTTTTCTGATGGACTGGTGGTGATAGTAGAAGTGTCACTTCTTGATTTTGTGTAATGAAATGTGTGAATACTAGCAATACTTGCAAGATCAGCTGGTTGGTGGTACAGTCTATTATCCTAACTACTTGAGAGATTGAGGGAGGAAGATCGCAAGTTCCAGGCCAGCCTGGACAACTTAGCAATACCCTATCTCTAATTAATTAGTTAATTAATTTAAAAGGGCTAAGGATGCAGCTCAGAGGTAACAGCACCCTTGCCTATCATGGTCCAAGAACTGAGTTTTATAGGGGGGCATAATCTGCATAAATCAGCTATTATGGGTTGATTTTGTGCTCTCCCAAAATTCCTCTTATAGTCCTAAACCCTGTAAGTCAGAGAATCATTGTATCTGCCAATAAGGTTCAAAGTACCCCTTTAAAGAGATATAATTAGATAAATGAGGTCATTGAAGTGGATTCTAATCCATGTGATTGATTTCCTTCAAAGAAAAAGAGGCTAGGACCCAGGTATTCAGAGGAAAATGGCTATCTCTAAGCCAAAGAAAGGCCTCAGAAGAAATTCACCTTGCCAATGCCAGAAATCTTACAATACAAAAATGTGGGGTAAGCTACTCAGTTGGTGCTACTGTGTCAATGAATCAATTTTCTGAATGACTAGTACATGATATTATAAAACCATGCATGGATAATTGATCCATTAAAAGTGCAAAATGAGTTGATGGATTTTAATTTAATAAAGCATAAAATGTTCATTAATATGGTTTCTACATTGCAATAAACCTTTAAGAAATCATCATGTGGGGGCCAGGGAAACAGCTCAGTGACACAGTGCCTGACTGGCAAGAGCAAGGTCCTGAGTTCAATTTCCAGTACCAAAAAAGAAATTATCACTTGACAAGTTCTGGAATAATATCAAAGAACAATATTCATAATGATCTAAAAACACTATTGAATTATTTCTTCCTTTCTAGCTATATAATTATAAAAACTGCTTTTCTTACATAATTTTATTTATTTATTTATTTATTTCGGTACTGGGGATCGAACTCAGGACCTTGCACTTGCCAGGCAGGTGCTTATGCCACTGAGCGATATCCCCAGCCCTCTTACATAATTTTATATACTTCAACTAAAACAACATAATAGAATGAAGGACATGTATTTCACAATCTATTTTCTATTAAGCCAGACATTATAGATTTTTAAAAAATGTGAAACAATGCCATTCATTCTGCTTTTTATTTTATTTTGCTTTGGGAAATACATTTTTCATTAAAATTTTATTAATGTTAAAATTTAAATAGTACTTGTTGCTTTTTTTGTGGGGTATTTTGTTTTGTTTTATTGGTGGGATACTGGCAATCAAACCCAGGGCCACATACATGATAGGCAAGAACTCTACCAATGAGCTACATTCCCAGTGTTATTATCGTTTCAAAAATAAAGGTTTTACCTTCTTCTAACTTTGGATATAGTAAATATTTATAACTCTAACCTACATTTTTAAAAGCAAGTGTTTTGGGTGCCAATAACATTTTAGCATAAGAAAGAGAATTTGAAAAGAGAAAGTCTGGAAATTGCTACTTAAAAGACATACTAAAGAAGTATTCCTGAACCCCAGGTATTGTGTGCAAAACTTGGGGGAAATGCTTTATTTTGTTTTACTTTTTCTTAACTTTCTACGGTAGTTACTTCCTTTACAATTTATCATTGTTAAAGTTATTATAGCCTTGTTATATGGAATACAAGTTTTGGATCTTTTGTTAATTTTTTGTGTCTTTTGATAGATACAAAATTATTCTGAATGAAGACTTCCCATCTTGCCCATGGATAGTTTTCACTTTTCACTAAGAGGATTTCTGGTAATTTCTGTTCCATTTCTTAAGGAATACACTAACGAACCTCAACAACAACAAAATACTACTACTAATAATAATAATAAATAATGACTATGTCCCCAAACTCTTCATCTAATTAATCTACTCCAAGATACTTTTATGAATTCTGCTAGGAATATACAAAATCAAGGTTAAGCATCCCAGGGGTGTGGTGGCACACACCTGTAATCCCAGCACTTGAGAGGCTGAGGCAAGAGGACTGTTCTAAGTTCAAGGCCAGCCTGAGCTATATAGTGAGCTCAAGGCCAACCTGCACTGCAGAGCGATACCCTGTTTAAAAAAAAAACAAACAGATTGTGCATTGTGCATCCCTTATCCAAAATGTTTGGAACCAAAGTGTTGCAGGTTTACTTTTTTTTTTCACAGATTGTAGAATATTTGCATGTATATTTTGAGGATAAAACTTGATTTTAAACAAAATTCATTCTTAAGTACACTGGATATACAAATCTGACGGTAACTTAGACAACATTTTAAATAATTTTGTGCATAAAATGGTTTTAAAGTATGGAATTTTCCACTTGCAGCATCATACTACAGGTCAAAGAATTTCAGATTTTAGGGCATTTCAGATTTGCAGATGAGTAGTGTTCAACCTGTGCCAAATAATAGTGGTGCCCTTGTGGAATTAGGTGCTGAGATAGGAGGAGCCAATGGGTATTATAACAAAAGTCCTGTGAAAAATTATTGCTGTTTATGCCAAGCAGATTCCAAGCATATTCACTGCAACATTTCATAGTAATTGCTTTAAAATGTTACTCAGAAATTTATCTTAGTAACAGAAATAGGGTGTCTGCTCAGCAACTGGTCAGGTTTCTCTTTTCAATACTAGAGATCTCTCTCTCTCTCTCTCTCTCTCTCTCTCTCTCACACACACACACACACACACACACACACACACACACACTTATATGTTAATCTGTTCCACTTTTTCCTCAATTGAAGAGAAAGAACCCCAGCTCATATGAGTCCACTTAGGATTAGCTCAGTTTCATTATACTGATGTCATAGTTCTGCGTCTACAGTGCCAAGGCCCGGATTCTGGAATGTGACATGATTCATTTTAACAGGCATTCTGTAGTTGGCCAGTCGCTTTTTGGTGCGGTCATTCTGCAACACTTTGCCAGGACTTTTCTTGTGTAATTTCTCATAGACGACTTATGACTACTCCATCCAGAGGGAATATAAGGTGAATAAAGTTATAAATACTTCAACATCCCTAATCCAAAGACTCTACATCTAAGATACTCAAAACCGGGAAACCCTTTGACATGACATTGGAAGTGGAAAATTCTGTATCTTACCTCGTGTGATGGGTCACAGCCAAAGCACACGCACACTCAAATGCTGTATAAGATTACCTCTAAGCTTTGTGAATAAATGAATTTCATGCCTAAACTTGGGACCCTTACCCAAGATACTTCACTACATATATGCAAATATTCCAAAATTTGAAGCCATTCAAAATCTGAGACATTTCTAGTCCAAAACATTTCAACTAAGCAATATTCAATCTGTATTTGGGAAAAATTAAAATAATTGTTATAATAGCTCTGTATTCCATTGTCAGTATCACATCCCATTAAAGCAAATTTTTCAAAAATTAGAATACCTCGATTTGCATGGTAGTATTTCCAAACCTTTTGTTTTGTTTTGTTTAAGGTAAGCTACTGGTAAAAAATTGAAGCTATTAGTAGGTCTGTTTCTGCAGGACCAAGGGCTGGACCCTGGACTCTGATATGTGTCCTCATCTTAAAAGGTGTCTTAACTCCTAACTTCCTCTCAGTCTGTACACAATCTAGATACCTGGGAGTGATTCTTGACACAGGCAAGCAAATATTTCAGAAAAGATTTAAAAAAAAAAAGAGGGGTTTAAAATTTAAACTGAGTAGCATAATCATGTTACCAACATAAATTAACTGTTAAAAGTTAATTTGCTTAAACATGTGTTTGACTATGGTTTTATTTTTTTTATTTTTTTTTATTTTATTTTAAAGACAAAAGAATGGAGACATATGAACCAGAAAAGACATAAACAATACAGAAAATACAAAGTTATACAGAATATAGTAGGGGATTAGAACTGGATGTTGTATTACATAGTTATCTTCACATTAGTTAACACAAAAACATTAAAGGAAATACCAAATTATAGATAAGATAGTAGAGAATTTGCACTGGATGCTGTATAATATAAAGTTATCTTCACTTCTGTTAATACAAAAACAATTGAGGAAAAACAGAATTATAGAGAACACAGAAGGGAATTAGCTCTGGATGCTGTCCTACATAATGTTACCTTTACCTTTGTTACTCAGTTACACAGATGATGGCCCATTTGATCATTCAATTTTTCTCCTCCCTCATCTCCATTGCCCTACCACTCAATCAGTCATCTTCCCTGTGATAATAACTGTACTCCTGGGTTTATCTATATCCTTGGACTCTCGCCTTGGGAAGAGATATAGCTGCCTCAAGACTATACTATGACATACAGGGGTG